>JABUQX010113736.1:0-7500 GCA_015478945.1 Trachelipus rathkii
CATTTGAAAAAATAATTTTGAAACAGGGTTCTCATGAAAAGGAAGCTACTAAGAAGATATTTTGTACTACATATAAGGTCGTTAAAGAAAATCAGTCGTTTGACAATTTTGAAACAGAAATTGATTTACAGGAACTGAATGGTCTTGATATGGGTCGCATTTTACATTCAGACAAAGTATGAACTAACATAGCAATGCACATAAGTAAAGAATGAAAAAAAACTTGTGAACAAAAATCGAATTGATAATTGATGAATCAACTTCTTTAAGTAACAAACCAAGTTTAATAGTGTAAATTCGGTGTTCTTTACCACAAAACTGGTATGGATGGTTACGTTAATGTTTTCTTGGATTTGGTTGAGTTGGAATGTGTTACTGCCAAGGCCATATTTGAAAGTTTTATTAAGTGTATTTACTCTCATGGAATAACCGACATGTTTTTAAGTAATAATCTAATAAGCTTGACATGTGACGGTTCTGCCACTATGTTTGGAAGAAAGAGGGGTGTTGGAGCATTATTTCACATCAAAGATGCTTCGAACGATCGAACGAGAGACAAAACGGATAAAAATATGTTTAACGGCCTTTTAACAACAATCACCGATTCTAGCTTCATACTAGACTTGGGTTTAATGGCTGATGCATTGCAAGAGTTTTCTGAGTTCAGCGAAGCTTTGCAGCATCGTAATGTTGGTTTAAGTTTTGCCAACGAGAAATTAAACATCACAGTCACTTTGCTTGAAAACAGGAAATCAGTTGCAGGAACTTACTACTCTATGGCTCAACAAGCTGTAGACAACTTGACTTTTTTAAATGTTTCTCTCCACCAAAAATAAGGTAGGAATTCATATGGAGAACTTAAAAACTCCACCGAAAAAAGACTCTTGAATGAAAAAGATCTTGAGCTTGCCGACTTGGTAAAAATTATAGATATGAAAAATTGGCCGGATAGAATCCCAATAACATATGGGGAAAATGAAATGAAGAGACTGGCTTTGAGATTCAAACTTCATGAAAGGCATTTGGTGTGAGGCTTCCGAGAATATGTGCATTTTATAGTTTTTCCCAAGAAACTTACCCCATTGAAACTTGCCATTGAATCAATAGCCACTTATTCAAGTGAATGTGAGAGAGGTTTCTCACAAATGAATCTCATAGTGTCTCCTTTAATAATTAAGAACGTCAATGAATATTTCCACTTCTTCGGGTCTGTTATTCTTGAGGATTAATGGCCCACCCCTTCGACAATTTAATCCATCAATATATGTTGACTCATGACTCATTTATGAACATCGCTCAGCACTAGATAAACAGAGTAAATAGAGAACAAGAAATAAGAAATACGAAGATATAACATAACGAAATTGTAGAAGATTTTTTAGAAAAAATCAATTGCATCAATAAAACTGCGCTGAAATTGTGAATATTTCAAAGTTTTTGAGAATTAAAACAAGGTGTTAATCAAATTTGTGTAATTTTTTCCGCAATCGTTGGTATCTGTTTTAAGAATTTAATATTTCAAAACTATCCCCCACCCCAGTCATCGTTCCGGTACCTCTCTCTCTACAAATCGAGCACTGTATATATATATATATATATATATATATATATATATATATATATATCTATATATATTTATATATATATATATATATATATATATATATATATATATATATATATATATATACAATTATATATATATATATATATATATATATATATATATATATATATATATATATATATATATATATATATATATATATATATATATATATATATATATATATATATATATATATATATATATATACAGTATATATATATATATATATATATATATATATATATATATATATATATATATATATATATATATATATATATATATATATATATATATATATATATATATATATATATATATATACTTCACTTTACTTTCTCACCTCTTGACCACCCTACACTTGGAGTAGAAGGACGGTCTAGTAAGAAATGTGACACAGTTTCCTGGACCAGGTTGCATCTTGTGCAGATGCTTGAAATGATTTGGTTAAGGTTGAACCTATATTTATAATGCTGCAAGTTTGGGTGGTGGCAGCATCATAGTTTGGTCAAGGATGACTGAATGGTTATTTAAGAGAGTTGAATTCTGGTGCTATTTCTTGTGGATGAGTATTTAGTATATTGTTTGGTTATATCTTTCTTAAATAATTTTCAGTTAGGTGTGTGTGTGTGTGTGTGTATTTATTTAGTGTATGAAATGTTGCTTTGTAGAGGTTGGATGTCTCTCAGAATGTTTGTATAATAATGCTGGAGAAGATGAAGGTTGTTTTAACCTGTGATACATGGGGTTGAAAAGTGCAGTGTAGCATGGGTGTTGTGGTGTTTCTGTATTACCGTAGAACAGAGTATCTATCATTTCTAAGTGCTTGTCTATGGGTAGTATTTTTGTTTCTTCATGTAGGTGTTGTAGATGTGCATCCTGTTATAATTCTGAGTGCTTTGTTTTGGATTGTTTGTAATTTTCTTGTTACCTTTGGTCAAAAACGGGTGCCACATTGGTGAGGTGTACTTTAGTGTTAGGGGGATGTATTGTTTGTATATGGTGGTGGATATCTGTTTATTATTTTTGATGTCCATGCATACTATGATTTTAGTATGTTTAGTTTCCTGTTTGCTGATGCTGTTATGTTTTCTGTGTGTTTTGTAAAAGCCAGATGAGTGTCCAGTGTTACTCGAAGATTTTTGGGTGTTTTGTTTAATGGGATAGCAATGTTATTTATGAAGATTTGGGGGTTGGTTTAACCGAGTTGGCAGTCTGTTCTGATTAGAGTAATAGTTGATTTATTTGGCGGTGCAAATATTCTATTATCGGTCAGCCAAGTTTGAATTTGTTTGATGTATTGGCTTAGATTAGCTGCTGTATCTAGGTTCTGGTGTCTGGTGGCTATGGTGATATCAACTGCGTATGTTGTTATGTTTGTATAGTCTGCTTAGAGTTGTAGTAGGTTGGCAGTGAATAAGTTGAAAAGTTAGGAGACAGGATTGCTCCTTGGGGTACGCCGTTTTTAATGTTTATTGTACGTGATTTCTTGTTGATTTGTATTTGGGCTGTTCTCCCTGATCCTGATAGGAAGTTAGATACCTGTTTCTTTAAATTAGTGGAGATATTTGATTTTATTATTTTTTGGATTAGGTTGTTGTGTCTGGGAACTGCGTCAAAAGCTTTGTTTATGTCGATACTATTAGTTATGTTTTGTGTGTGGGCCTGAGATTTAAGCCGTTTATTATTGCTTATATGATGATTGTGAGAGCTGTTGTGGTTGAGTGGTTTTGTTGGAAGCCATGTTGAAAATTTTGTTTTGGGATTTGTGGTTTTATTTTAATCAATTTGAACTTTTCTAGTAGTTTACATTGAGTGGATAGTAGTGAGATTGGGCGGTAGGAGGAGTTTGGGGGTTATTTCCTGGTTTTAGCTTTAGGATGATAATAATTGCTCTTTTCCAGATGAAAGGATTCAAATTAAATTTATATGTGTGCTAAATTGGTCAGTGCAGTGTTCCCAAGTGTTTGAGATGTTGTCAGGTCCGGTTGCTTTTGAGTTTTAAAGGATCTTTATGATGTTTTTCATGTCAATTGGTGTTTTACATATATATATATATATATATATATATATAAATATATATATATATATATATATATATATATATATATATACTATTATATATATATATTTATATATATATATATATATATATATATATATATATATATATATATATATATATATGCATAAATATCTTTATATACTATAAATATATATAAATATATATATATATATATATATATATATATATATATATATATATATATATATATATATATATATATATATATATATATAAATATATATATATATATATTTATAGGTATATATATATATATATATATATATATATATATATATATATATATATATATATATATATATATATAACATTTTTATATATTTTTTTAGTATATATATTTATATATTTATATATATATATATATATATATATATATATATATATATATATATATATATATATATATATATATATATATATATATTTTTTTTGGAGTGCGTGTACCTAACCCCACCACGGCTTGAAGAGGCCACAATAGGTAGGAAAACCAACTCTGTGTATGGGTTCTGGCTATGTGAGAAATATTTAAATATCCTGAATATTTAGTCATTTATAAATATATTATGATTCTAATTTATATGAAAAAAATCAAAAAAGAAAAAAAGGAAAGAATAAAAAAAAAGATTTACATGTCAAAAGGAGAGAGTATTTATATAATATATATATATATATATATATATATATATATATATATATATATATATATATATATATATATATATATATATATATATATATATATATATATATATATATATGTATATATATATAAATATATATATATATATATATATATATATATATATATATATATATATATATATATATATATATATATATAACTATATAGATAAGTATATATATATATATATATATATATATATATATATATAGTTTAATGTATAGTTTTATAAAAGTATACACTATTAAATGAAGATTGAATATTCGGCGAAGTCGGTTTGTATAAAGATTTTCTTCGCGCAGATCTAGAGCGACAGGACGAGTTTTCCCATTTATATTTTTTTGGTTGTAGAGCTCCGAAACCAGAATGGGAAACTTATGAGTCTAGAAACATGACCTACTGAAGAACTCTAGGAGGAATAGCTTAGAGGCAATTGGGAAAATGCTATCAAAATGAAAGGGTAAAATCCCTACCCTGGAGTATGTAATTCAAGGACTAGCATTGAAAACCATTTCGCTGAGAATTAATCTTCTAGGGAACTATAGGATGAGTTTCGAGGCCAGAAGGAAGTAGATGCTGGTCCTACAGACAAGGGATGAAACTTCCTGGAAGAGATGTTCAAAGTGATGAAATAAAATTGAGTTCTAAACATGTCTAACTGGTCTCGAACTGTGAGGGTTTTTGTTTCTTCGTGTGAGTGTTGGATTGGGGCAGTTTTGGTGTAGCCTGGGATAATTCTAAGTCTAAGAGAGGCTCTTTTTTTTCTTTTCTTTTTCTTAGGGGGACGTGGAAGGTACAGGCTGAAGATGCGTAGTTAAGTGTGGGTCTTATAAATTATTTACATGCTACGGTGGGTGAGAGTGGATAACTCATTACTAATGTTGCTTTCTGGGTGGGCACATAAGATTTTTAATTCTTATTTCCAGAGTTGGTTATTTGTATACTGTATAGGATTTGATTTGAGAATTTAAAGTGGCCAAGAATCTTTGTAGATTTTGAGGCGTATAATGATGCTCTTAATCTTTAACAAGTAGTAGATGAAAAATTCATGTCTATCATTGGAAATTAAGAAATTTTGTTAAATTTAAGATATGATTGTGTATAATTGGTGGTTGTGGGTATGGATGGACTTTGTATGGTGATAGATATGTCGTCGGCATAAGCTATTAGTTTTGTGTCTGGTGTCTGTGTGACAGGTAAATCGGCTGTAAACATATATATATATATATATATATATATATATATATATATATATATATATATATATATATATATATATATATATATATATATATATATATATATATAGTGTCACCACTCACGGGCAGGGCCCTTTTCAAGGAAGGGCAAAGAAACAAAGAAAAGTAAAACCCAGTTAAACCTTTGCCTATCGAAATTCCCTAAGGTGGGCGCAGAGGACCTTAAAGAGAGGAAGATTGAATGCACCAGGAAAATCAGACGAAGGCAAGGAGTTCCACAAAACAGATGTGGATGGAAAGGAGGCACCACATAGAGCAAGGAGCTTTGACTCTTCAATATTCACCCAAAATTCATGTGAGGGAAAGGCACCTCTTGTGTTACAAGGGCGACGCAGTAGTGAAGGAATGCAAGAGGTCAATTCCCTCGAGCACCTGCCGTTGTAATACCTATAGAAAAGAGATAGTGCGCCAATGCCAGGTCGCTGAGATAGAGGGTCAAGGGAGTCAGAAAGTAGGGGACAGTTTATAAGTCTCTTAGCATTAGTCTCAACCCTATCCAAAAGGAGGGTGGCATCGGAACCAACGCAAATATATATATATATATATATATATATATATATATATATATATATATATATATATATATATATATATATATATATATATATATATATATATGATTTATTATACTCATCATCGTCTCCCACATAAGTGCAGTGTCAGATTACATATCTGGAAAGCTTCAACAGTAGTGCTCCAGATAGCTGAGTCTTAATATCATTGCAAATATAGGATATATTTTATTTCAGCTACGCCTATGTGCGTTGGCAAGTTAAACAGTGGTTAGGCAGGCAAAGCATTAATTGCTTATTTTTAGTTTTATATTTAAGATTTTGTAGATTAGTTTTCTTATGGTTTATTATTATATTAACATTTTTTATATTTTTTTATTTGTTTTTCTTAATTATTAATTTGTTCTTAAAAAAAAAGATAGGCACTGCCTACCTAGCCTATCCCTTAACTATATATATCTACTGATTAGGCGATGGAAAACATTATACTACATTTAGAGTGCTAGGAGGGAGTTGAAACATTTCTTTTCACTCTATTGTTCAATGGCTCGTTTCTTTCATTATTCACTATCACAAATAGAAATTCCAGAGTATATTCGATTTTACAAATAAAGGATTTATGGGTATGTTTTGGTATTTTTTCAGTAGATTTCTCAGATCGGCCCTTTCCATCTTAGCATCTTATTCTGTCTCTTCAAGTCTTCCGCGTGAATAACCCTTGCTCTCAATGAGGAAACGCTTTAGGAATTTCGATGCTGTTAATTGGTTGAATTTAAGGTCCTATTTCTTCGATTTACATTGTCATTTTCTTTCAGGTCAATAAAAATTCCTCTATTATGACATTAACCAGCCTAGACATCAAACTATTATAGTATCTGAAAAAATCGTCATTCTTGAAGTTCATATGTATAAGGACTTGTTACGATCTCTCTCTGACGAAAGATTTAAAGCAGACTGTGAAACAATACTTACCCTACATTCGCTATACCATCTTCTTCTAATCAAGTATTGGGTTTCTCTCCAGATATAAATATCAGCTGCCAGCGTCGTATAGATATGACATGGTCTGTAAGTATTCATGAATGGGAACCCATACAGAAGTTCTGCTACATGACTCCTGAAATTTTGAGCATTTTCTCATATAGAAATCAATCATTGGAATCCTCCCTCCCTCTCTCTCTCTCTCTCTCTCTCTCTCTCTCTCTCTCTCTCTCTCTCTCTCTCTCTCTCTATATATATATATATATATATATATATATATATATATATATATATATATATATATATATATATATATATATATATATATATATATAAATTAATCTAATTATGAACACCAACATTCATTATTT
>JABUQX010113736.1:15000-37500 GCA_015478945.1 Trachelipus rathkii
GTTTCCTTGGTTATTCAATTTGTATATGGATGAGGTTATGAAAGAATTAGAGGTGGTGGTGGCAGTTGATGGTGTCAGAATGATGAAGAATGGAAGAGAGTGAATGGTACCCTACCTATTATGTGCGGATGATTTGGTTTTGTGTGGCGAATCTGAAGAGAGTTTGAGAGGATTGGTAGAGAGATTTGGCAGGGTGTGTAAAAGGAGGGGTTTGAAAGTAAACGTAGATAAGTGTAAGGTTATGGTTGTGAGTGAGAACAGTCCTTGGTGTGAAGTTATGTTAGATGGTGAGCAGCCGGAACAAGTGTCCGAGTTTAAATATTTAGGATATATGTTGGATGAGAAGGGAACGGATGATGCAGAGTGTATTAGGAAAGTTGTGAATGGCAGGAAGGATGTATCTTGGTGAGTGTGCTGGGAATCAACAGGTTAGGAGACCAAAGAAAAAGTGGATTGAGTCAGTAAAGGAGTACCTGGAGGAGAGAAATGTGAGTTTGACAGATTCGAGAAGAAAGGTGCATAATAGGAGTGAATGGCAGGGTTTTGTGAGGGGGTATGGTTGTGGCCCACCTGGACCAAGGGATGAACCCTTCATTTGCGAGATGCCATAGTGAGGGTCCGTCGCGTTCCCGTGAAGCTCTAGGGTGGATTTCTGACTGCGACGAGTTCTCACTAAAAGGTATAAAGATGGGCTTTCTGTTCGATTTGAGTCATATTCTTCTACTACTTTTCTGTTTTCGTGCATGGTACGCACCTTTATACCTTGGGGAGAAGTGGGTGGTATATATATATATATATATATATATATATATATATATATATATATATATATATATATATATATATATATATATATATATATATATATATATATATATATATATATATTATACATAAATATATATACATATATATATCTGTATATTAATGTAAAAGGTTTCTAATAGTATTGGTAATTCTACAATTTGTGATATTGGGGAGAGATGTATATAGATATATATATATATATATATATATATATATATATATATATATATATAATTGTGTGTGTGCATAATTTATTATTACCTATTGATTGTTTATTGATAAGAAAGCATATAATAATTGAAGATTGAACAATACTTTTTAAATTATTTTTCCTTCAATACTAAAATTTAAATAAATCGTCGTCTTTCAAAATAATATTTGAAATTTAAAAAATATAAAAATAAATAAATAAACAAAACCTTGAAAAAAGAAGCTATTTTTCAATTTAGTAGCGAACAACTCGGGAATTTAGAAGTCTTTAGAGAGTTCTTTTAATAACGATTGAAAGCGGAGGCATTATAAGTCATCAGGTCTTTTCCCTTAGGTATGAAAAATGTCAATTTGAAACGACTTCAAATATCAAGCAAATCCTTTGTTTAAATTCGAACAAAAGAATGAGGTATTTTTTGTTTCTTTATGAGAAAATATTTGAAAATTATTATTTTCAAAATCTTTATTGAGTTACTCCAAATCGTAATTTTACGTTTTAAGAAGGGTATTCGCGAAGTTGTCAGATATGGGGAATCTCCTCTACCACTGTTTTTTCTTTCCATCTATGGTTGTGACAGGCCAAGGAACCTCACAAACGACATCCACTTGCTTAACAGACAAAAGTCTTGCATCGAAGTCTGATAACTTGGAAAGGTTTCGTTCGGGACGTCTGACATATTCGTGCACTTAAAAGAGCATGGTGGGAAAGAAAAAGGATTTAAAAAGTATTCATTATGTTAATCTCGCTAACATTTGAGGGTAAGAGCAAGGAATGTAAGTGACAGTGTTGTAAAAATTCATGAGATGAATCTAGTAAAGGACAAACCAAGCAACAAACTATTTGCTGGCAGATATTTAATTGGTTTTGTTGATCTGTGATCAGCGTAGTTTTAACTTATTGTTTCCAAAATACCTTTTAGAACAATGCCAATTTTAAAACTCATTTTTCTCAAAATGAACTTGTTTTCCTCCTTCATTTCCTGCTTTGAATTTTAAATATTTCATGCAAATAGATTTTTTTTGTTTGTTTTCAAAATACTCCTCATATAATAATAACTCAATTAAAATTAGTTAAATGAAATAATATAATAAATAATCATCAAAATTTTTTTTTGGAATAGTAAAATCTTTTGAGCTTCTTTACCCTAATTTTTCATTTAACTTAATTTTATTTTAAGTTAAATAAAGCAACAGAGTTAGGAAATACTAGAATCCTTTTGATTTTTTTTTTTTTTTTTTTTTTTTTTTTTATCAAATTTTAATTTTGCTATGTGAAACAAAACAGTAAAAAAACATCAAAAATCGTTTGTGGAATAATAAAAATTTGCTCATATTTTTAAGATGTCTAAAAAAAAAAAAATAAATAAATAAAAAAATTGGTCTTTGAAACTTACTTTACTCGTAGTACTTGAAATTGAAATATAAATAAAAATCGCTAAAAGAAAGATGCGGTAACTATTAATTAGAGCATAGATTTTCATTAGTGATGCAAATTATTCAAATTAATTCCTAAACTTTTTAAAGTCATTTCTTTGTTTTACTAAGTGAGTAAGTTGTAGTAAGTGTTGTAGTAAGTTATATGAAGAAATAGATTTTAAGTTTTCTAATTATTAAAAGCAATAAAATTTAATACGCTATATGTTATTTCTCAAAGCCTAAAATATCTGATATGTAATCTTAACATAAATATTAATAAGAATCGAATGCTTGGAATAAAATTTAAATGAATAATGACACTAAAAGTTAACCAAATCTTTAAAGTTGAAAGAAAAAAAAAATCCAGGATATTCGAGAATAAATGAAATATTTTTATAACTTTCCAAAACGAAAATACAAACAACTTGGCACTGAACGAAAATGAAATGAAGGTTTAAAACCATATATAAACGATGTAATAGATAAGTTTTATATCCCACACGTCAAAATCATAATAAAATGTGCCTTATGCTTGAGTTATAGAAGATACATTTTTTCCATCTTTTTAGAATTTGGCTTATTCTACTTATATATATATATATATATATATATATATATATATATATATGCCTTATATATATATATATATGCTATTCATATATATATAACCTTATATATTTCCATCTTTTTAGTATATATATTATACCTACTTATATATATACTATTCATATAAAACTAAGAATTACGAAAGAAATGTTAGAAAAATATTTTGCCTTTTGTAAATAATATCTCATACAATCCTAGATATCCCTTGGGGAATAATTTTAATGTACAACTATCAAAGAAGAACTGAAGATGTAGCTAATTTAATAAAAGGTTTCACTTTATTAAATTAGGTCACAGTGAAATATGATAAATTAAATTATTTTTGTCTAGATATATTTCAGTCTAACTGACTGCTGAATTACATACATACATACATACATACATACATACATACATACATACATACATACATACATACATACATACATACATACATACATACATACATACATACATACATACATACATACATACATACATACATACATACATACATACATACATACATACATACATACGCACACGTGCAAAACTTTGCAGCGAATATTAGTTTCGATAATAGTACTCTTTACAGTGTTTTTTCAATTACTTTTTTTTAAATAGGTATAGTAGACTTTCCTCTCTACCTTCTTTTACTGAAAATTATAAAATATTACTATACATGCAGTAAGTTTTGAGTCAGGTCATGTCATGTAAGGTCAATCAGTTTTATTTTAAATTATAATAACACCAAAACATGAAAATCGTAATTTTAGTTTCAGAGTAACATAGAAAATTACTTCATAGCGTTAAGACATATCCGTATATTTAAATTGTGTAGGCGAAAGTGAGAAACCAACTCTTTATTTGTTAAAGTAAGGATGGATTGATTGCAAAGCTTGAAATTTAAATTGAAAGCATTTCTAAACTGGCAAATTGAAATTTTATTCACTCTATATTCAAGAAATCCCTCTTAATGTGCGTTTAGGTAATCAACCTATATTATATATAATTTTAATTATGATTTTCATTCATATAGATTAGATTTTTTTAATCGATTAAATTGAAAGCATTTCTAAACTGGCAAATTGAAATTTTATATAATATTAAAATCTCAGTTATATAATAGAGTATATGATATATAATAGAGTAGAAAAGCTCAGAATGAGAACACATTGATTTTTGTGCTTACATGAAGAGAGTATTTAGAGAATATGTACTAGTTCAGTCGTCACATCGTCACTACGGATACAGAGTATGAATACAAGAGACATGATTATAATACACGATGTCGTCTAATGGTTATAAGCAGTAAAACACAGAGTTTAAAGCAGTAATAGTCTATACGTAGGATGTAGGAACAAAGGGGCTCATACGCGTCAACCCGGCTATATGGGTGTTTCATTGTATATATTGCTTAATACTACATCTTTGGAGATTGCGTTTAGGACAGATTTTAACTCTTAAGGCATCTCTAGAGAGTGCTTCCGTATATTGCTCATAGTCAAGAGCTCTGAGGGTTTTTAAAGGTAAATATAGTAACGTATTATTCTTGTGTAGACACTACCTCAATATTATAAGAGATAGAATAAAAGAAAGTATGATTTATGATACATAGATTTATATGAAATTGGATAGAACAACCTCACCCTGAGAATTGCTGCGCAATATATCTTTTACTTCGATCGTGATCATACATAGGCTTTGTAAGCAAACTCAATTTGTAATAGCCTTAGAATAGTTCATAAAACTAAATATGATGTGATCATTAAGGTAGATCACAAGAGTTGGTATCAGGTTGGGTATACAATTAAAATTAAGAAAGAAGAATAACGTAATAGTCATAGAGATAGGCCAAAACTTAGAAGCATTGAAGAAAATTTCTGCAGTATGAATGTAAAATATATATAATTAAAATAAATTATAAATCTATGTTAAATAAATATAGATTTAAAGATACTGTAATAGAATGTATAATTAAATATTCAAATAATAATGTAATTTAATTTTTATTGATTTTGAGTTTATACCATAGAGGAGAATATAAATTTAGTTAATATATATTTATTAATAAAAATAAAATATTAATTAAAATGGATATAATAGTAAAAAATAAATATAATATAGATATTATGACATACAATATATATAATAATAATATATTATATTGATAATAAGTATATATATATAATATAATATGATAATATGATATTTAAGTAATTAGATATATAATTGTTGAATAAGAATTCTGACTCATAGGTAATATATATATATTATTTTCATTATCGTCAGTCATCGCGGAATATATATATGTCTAGGCTTTCATACCGTCCAACTGAGACGGATTGACGGCGTTAGGTCTGATGAGGGCTGGAGGGGTAGAGGTATAACTAGATATATATAGAAAATATATATTATTGTCGCACTGCGGGCTAGTCACACTCGTAATATATACTATACTCTATATCTACTACTCTCTATATATCTATATATATATATATACTATATATTATTCATATTATCTGAGGTTAGGCTTAGGGAATACTATATATATAGTAGCTAGTGAGTACGGGCACTTGAGGGGAACGTACGCGTCAGGGTTACTTAACACCTGATACGGTAGTAGCTGGGAGTTAATTCTAGGTAAGTAACTTTAACATATTTAGCCGGCTAGAATAAGATAAATATATATATATAGCCTATGCAGGATATACTTTCCCATCATTAGGTAGAATATATAACTACATAGACTTCTTAATATTTCTATTAATAATATATAAACATTATATATATAAAAATTCATTATATTAAATATTATTATATTTAATACTTATACTGTTATATCTTTGATATATTGTGACGGTATCGATATTAGATGTATAGAATAATATATCATTATATTACTATTATAAATTATAGTTTAGATATTTATCATACTTATTACGAGACAAACTCTTAACTAAGACTGATAATTCACATTTAATCTCAATATGATCTTTTATAGAGATCTTATAATCTCTAGGTAAGGAACCTGTGTTGGTTTTCAAAAGCTGTAATGGTACCCAATCACAACACAGTACTGATCATATTGCTTCCCGGTATAACAAAATTGAAGTGCACAGGCAACGATTAGATATTATCACAATCCAAAGCTTAAAAAAATAATGAATTCACTCATTAGATCATAAATGAAATTCTTATCAGGTTATAGAGTCTAACCAGGGTAATTGAAATTGAGTTATCATTATTTCTTGATGGTAGTATTGTGGTCATTTATATTGTTTATTAGTGGATTCATTATTGATTTATTTATTAATTTATGCTATTATTATATTATTAGTATTATTTTCTTATGTATTTATCTAAGATTATATATGATCAGGTATATTTATGATTGATCGCTCTTATTATGTATATATATTATTAATTTTATTTATCAAATTTATTTGATCGTTATTTATATGTATTATTTGTAACTCATTTTTGTGATCATTGATTATTTATTTTTTTTTATTATTTATTATTAATTATATAATTCATATATTAACTGATATATTTCTTATATTTAATTCTTTTAACCTCGTAATTTTAATTTATTGTGTTAAGCTGATTGAAGGGGATTTGTGGTTATTCAATGCCGCCCGATACGGTATTAGTGGTGAATGTACCGAAGAGAGATTTGTGTCGAATGTGTTACTTTGTGGTGATTTCACGTTGTGTTAAGTAGTGTAGGTCGATTGACGATAGAGGAGCGATATATTTTGATAATGTGTTGTTCTTTATATTTGTGGCAAATATATATATGTGATATAGTTATTGTATATAGAATCTGAAATTGATGATGTAATTGTTAGTTTGTATTTATAATAAGTAGTATTTATTTATATATATAGTTTTAATGATGTGTAGGTATTGAGATTAGTGTAGGCTCAATTATAGTATAGATTAATTATATATTATAATATATTATATACTTAGTATTAGTGCATATTATTTATTAATAATATAAAAACGTTATATATATATTGATATGTGTGTGTAGGTGTGCGTAGGTGTGTGTGTTGTGTTGTGTGTGTCGTGGTGTGGTGGTTGTAGGTATGTGTCGCAAGGTTGTTGTGTTGCTATGTGCTAGTGCACTTATATCATGTGTAGTGTGATGTGTTTGTGATGACCAAATAATAAAAATTGGGGCTAAACAAAAAAAAAATTATATAATTCTAATTAAACTTATTCTTGGAAAATTAGTTTAATCGATTATAGAATAACAAAATAAAAATAAATCAAATGCTTCTATGACATTAATAGAAGTCAAAAATGAGGATGTCCGTTTGTCAATTTAGAAGATGGAATAGCACTTAAAGGGAAGTAGTATTTATATAGGGAGATAGAGAGACCGGTGAAGGAGATGGGGGAGGGTTTATAGGGAGGGAGAGAGAGAGGGGAGGGAGAGGATAATTATAGAGGAGGGAGAGAGAGGAGAGAAAGGAGAGAGAGAGAGAGTCGAGAAGTGACGCTAGAGGAGCGAAGCCAATCAGGGTTGCTAGATGAGATGTAAATTAAAATCTTATTAGAATATCGATTCCTCATTCTATAGAACAATAGCTATATAGACTAGGTGGTACGAACAGCCCAATTATATAGGAGCAGGCTTGAAGGGAAGCGCCCCTAGAAAGTGTGAAATAATATAATAGGGTATCCACTTTGAATTTCTTTTCTTTTACCTGACGCTCTCTCAATGAGATTTATCGTACTTAAAAGGATCGGATTTGTCAATTTGGTACAGATCGCTGCTCATGTGTAATAATCTTTTCTTAAGTAACTTTTTCAAGACTTGTTTTCATTTTTGTTGTTTGGCTCTTCTACCGTTTTCGATAATCATATTCGGGTGCTCACTGCTCTAATTTGGTCATTTCATTATCTATTTTCTGATTCCTTTCCAAATTAGATATATTCTTTATCACGGCTGCTTAATGGTGGTACAGCCGGTTATTCTATCTTTTTATCAATATCATGCTAAAGATGAAACCCGGTCCTTTCATTCTGCTTTTATTACACTTGGGCACTTCTATTTACCTATCTTTTCTACCTTTTATAATATTATCTATGTATATATATATATATATATATATGATATATATACTAATATAAATAATATATGATATATATATATATATTACTATCTATATATATATATAATGAATGACTTGTATAGTATATATATTTCTGCCTTTTATATCTATTTTCTACTTTTTATCTATTTTTATCTTTTCTACTTCTAATAATATATTTCTGCCTTTATATCTATTTTATCTTTTCTAACTTTTTCTATTAACTTACATTATAAACATATATGATCATTCCATTTGATATTATTCTAATATTCTCTTTTTCTATTTTTTATCTGGATTTTACTACCCTATTGTATGATTAAGAATCAGTAACCATTTAATATCTATTTCTCTCTTTTTAACTTTTTCTATCTTTAAATCTATTTCTATTTTTAATATTTCTTTTATATTTTTATCTATTCTATCTTCCATCAGTTTCTATCTTTTTATTTTTCTATTTTTCTATCTTATTCTAACTTTTGATCTATTTCTATCTATTCAATATTTCTATCTATTTCTGTTTCCATATTCTATTTTTTTATCTTTTCTATTTTTACTTATTTCTATATTTTTATCTATATATATGTTTTTCAATCTTTCTATCTATTTCTAAACTATCTATTATTTTGAGCATTAATCCCTTATATCCTCCCATTTTCATTAACGGATTTTTCAGCATTTGCAAAACTGTATCTAAAGTGAAATACAAAAATATACATAAAAACTTACATATATACCTACATACATATTTACATACATAAGTACATTACACTATATACTTACATATTTACTTACATATATTTACCTGCTTACATATACACACCCACAAATCCACTCTTAAATATATTAATGCATGGGTTTATGCATTCTAATGAACCAATATTTTTCCCTTCAGTTTTTTTTGTTGATTTTAATCTATCTATCTATCTATCTATCTATTTTAGAAAAGTATCTATATAGAATCTAGTATCTATCTATCTAGTAGTATCTAGCATCTATCTAAACCGAACTAAGAATACATTATGCAATCTTATCTAGTCTATTTACTATCTTACTATCTTAAAGTATTCTAAAATATCCGTTTTTATCTAATCTATCTATCTATCTATCTATCTATCATAATCTAATCTATCTATTCTAATCTATTTACCATAAAGGATTCTTTCTATTATTTATGAATTTTTACCATAAAGGTTTTTTAATTTTATTTTTTTTTTTTTTAATTTTAACTATTGTTGTTTACCTTTTCTTTATCTAATATATATTTAGCTATCTAATCAATTTACGTTAAACATGTCCTATCTGAGATATATTTCTGGTCCACTCTTTTCTTGAGTATTCTGTATGTTTGCTAAATGACTTTTTAATGAATAAGCTTTAATATAGAATAGCTTTTTAATAGCTTTTAATAGCTTTTTAATATCAAATGTGTACTTTTGTTTTGGATTTTTTAAAAAGCTCATTTCAGATATAGGAAATTAATCTGTCATTGCACTATTGTAACAGATAATATGAAATTTTGGTTGTTTTATAAATATTGAACTATGTAATATGAAAATTGTCTACTTGCATTATTGAAATAATTTGAACTGTAATGTTTCAGTTGGTGGGTGAATAAAGTTTAAGAACGAATTACCTTAAAACTATCTTTTATCTACTGTATTATAAAAATAATATAATAGGGATATTTAGTTAAAACTTTTAGCTTTCACTTTCAAAATTCAAATTTTAACTTTTATTTGAAGAAGTGGGTTGAAAGGGTTTTTAAAACCATGGGGATAAATTCAATTCCCCCTACATTTTCTTGTATTATAGTTACGGTAGTGAAGCTCCCAATAAGAGAAATGTTCTAGCTATTATATTTTCTATATTCTTATCTTCGCAAACTAATTTTCGACATTTTCTGTAATTTTTATTTTATTTTTGGAGGGGTTTCGTCACCTCTCCACCCCTTGGATCATGGATTTGATATTGGACTTGGACTTTCTTATAAGCGAAATTTCGTATCTTTATATTTTTCTTTCTTTCTATCTTCATACATTCATTTTTCCTCGCATTTCTATAACCTTCTACTATTTGGGAGGGATTAAACACAAACTTCACCCACCCCCATTATAGATAAGTTGGCAAAGTTTCTATAGTTTTTTCCTCGCAAATTTCTTTTCCCCAATTTCTATGAACTTTTCTCTTAGCGCAAGGTTCTGTCTCCTTCTTCACCCTATGTATTATAGATATAAAAGTGAACTTTTTATATAAAAAGCTTTTTCATATATTATATCTTTTTACCCTCCCAAACTTTCTTTCCTCTCATTTCTATATAACTTTCCCTCTCTTGGAAACTTCCATCTTTCCCCTTATCCTCCTTCGAATTATAGATATGATAGTGAATTTTCTAAGAGAAATGTTATATATATTCTATATCTTCTAATATATTCCATCTTTCTACCCGTACAAACTTCTTTTCCCCCACTTCTATAATTTCTGTCTTTTTTGGGGGAATTCTATCTTCCCCCATCATCCCTCCCTCACATTATAGATATGATAGTGGACTTTCTAATAAGAAAAAGGAAAGAGAAAGACAAACACTCAGTCACAGATCAAAAGAAAGGAAGCTCATTACTGAAAGTTTGAATAAAATTTTTATATAAATTTTTTTTTCTTTTATGAAAAGTTTTTTCTCTTGTGCATTTTTTTTGGAGAGACTCAAATAATCCCTTTTATTTATTTGATATTTAAAGAAATTTTATTTTTTTTAAATATATTTTCTTTTCT
Source organism: Trachelipus rathkii (assembly GCA_015478945.1). Lineage (NCBI taxonomy): Eukaryota > Metazoa > Arthropoda > Malacostraca > Isopoda > Trachelipodidae > Trachelipus > Trachelipus rathkii. Next base: position 25,899 of record JABUQX010113736.1, read on the forward strand.
TTTTTGTTTTTATTTGTTTATTTATTTATTTATTTATTTATTTATTTATTATTATTATTTATTTATTTTATTTATTTTTTTATTATTTTATTATTATTATTATTATTATTATTATTATTATTATTATTATTATTATTATTATTATTATTATTATTATTATTATTATTATTATTAATTATTATTTAGTTATTATTAATCTTTGCAGTAACACTAATATAAATATTTTTTTTTGTTGTACTCTAACGTTCTCATTATTATTATTATTTTATATTATTTATTATTTTTATTATTATTATTATTATTATTATTATTATTATTCTTATATTATTATTAATTTTATTATTATTTTATTCTAATTATTATTATTATATTATTATTTATTATTTCCTATTTTAATTATTTAACTGTTTTTAACTACCTTTCATTTATATTTTTATTTAATTCCTTGTAACTTTTTCCTTAATTATTTTTCATTTGATTATTACAAATTTTTATTTATTTAATTAATTTATATTTTACAATTTACTTATTTTATTTATTTAATTTGATTTAACAGAATAATTTATTAATAATTAATAATAATGAATTTTCTTTCTTTTTATTTTTAATTTTTTTTGCATATTTTTTAATTAATTAAAAAAAAAAAAAATTCTGAGGATTTTTAAAAAGAAATAAAGTTACCTTAATAATAATAATTAATAAATAATAATATAATAATATAATATAATATATCTAATATAATAATAATAATAAAAAAAATATAAAATAATATAATAATAATAATAATAATAATAATAATAATAATAATAATAATAATAATAATAATAATAATAATAATAATAATAATAATAATAATAATAATAATAATAATAATAATAATAATAATAATAATAATAATAATAATGGAAAAGAGAAATTTAACATAAAAATATACACATTACACACATATTAATAATTCATACTTAATCACAATAATATTAATTAATAAAAAAAATAAATATAATATAATAATTTTAATAAAGATATATAATATCTAATAATAATAATAATAATAATAATAATTATAATATAATGGAAAAAAGAAATCTCACAATCTCGCAAACTTGCAGTAGAATTTAAATAGGGTCGATTTCTAGCATTAAAATTTTTAGTTCCCCACAAATGATTATAATATTTAAGGGTCACATCGAAGCAACTACCTTAGTCGTTTTCTATTCCTCAAAATATTCAACTTTCCTCCTCTATTGGACACAATCTGAACATAACCTCATTTAATTAGTTAATTAATTAATTAATTAATTAAACCACTATTTCTTATTCAAAAAAGACACAACTCAAGCCTTCCCTTCTTCCTTACTACAGTGGTACCTCGGTATACGTCCGCTTTGGAATAAGTCTAAGTTGGTATGCGTCCTGTTCAGGAGCGAAAATTTTCGTTTGTTATTCGACATTTATTTGGAATACGACTCACGTGCGGAACTTGCAGGAGTCATAATGAGTCACGACACACCGTGGTGCTATCCTTGTTTATCTCTCTCGAGACAAAGCTACAACTGCCCATGAGCATCAGTACGCCAGGAGGATCTAGATAGATGAAGCCCCCACTTCATTAATCAAGGATATCTTTGAATAGTGGATGGGTTTCTTAAACTTTGCAGAGAAATACTACCCCAACAAAGCCTAAAAAAGTCATAATAGCATTTTCTGGAATGATCAGACAATGTCACATTTCCGAAACATCAAGATGAGAAGGCTGTCTATCTATCAGTCTATCAAAGTTCTTAGGAAAGATTTTTAGTAAAAGTCAAACATGGTGAGCCTCAACCAGGTCCAAGTAGGGAAAAGAGACATGAAAAAGAAATTGATAAAACCCCAGAATTTCAAATTTCTGAAGTTTTATTGGAAGGGACTCCTTTTCCAATCAATAACATCTCATCCTCCTACCTTCTCAGCACCATCCTATTAGGCACTCGACTCTTCTAAAAAAGATAAAGTGAAGTTAAATTTTTATTTATTTCATGTAATTGCTTTTGTGTTTATGCATTTTAGTATCAGGCGGTGTTCAAATTATTTTATGCAATCCCAACAACGCTAGTTTTTTTTTATTGTAACAGATTCAAAATTCGCCCTTTAATTCTTATGTAAAAAATTTTTTTTGTATACATCATGTTTGGTATAATTCCATGGATTTGGAACGGATTAAGGACGTATACCGAGGTACCACTGTATTTTTTGATATTTTTTCTTGGTCTTTCTTGGAAAGATGAAATTGTTTTCACGCAGAACAATTTTCCAGGGGTGAAGGTGCTCCAAGGATCCCTCTGAAATTCTACACAAAACCCCAGGTGATTGTTCTTCGTTATTGTACCGTTCGAACTTTCCATGAAGTATGCATCACAGCTCTGGAGATGCTCAACTCATACAACTCCTCTCGAGATGCTCAACTCACACAGCTCCTCTGGAGGTGCTCAACTCACACAACTCCTCTGGAAATGCTCACCTCACACAATTCCTCTGGAGATGCTCTTTTTCTGCTCACACAGCTCCTCTGGAGGTGCTCAACTCACACAGCTCCTTTGGAGATGCTAAACTCAAACAGATCCGCTGGGGATATTCAACTCACACAGCTCCTCTGGAGGTGCATAATTCCCACAGCTCCTCTGGAGGTGCTCAACTCACACAGCTCCTGTGAAGGTGCTCAACACACACAGCTCCTCTTGAAGTGCTCAACTTGCACAGCTCCTCTGGAGATAATCAACTCACACAGCTCCTCTGGTAATGCTCAACTCAAACTTACACAGCTATTCAGGAGGTGCTCAACGCACACAGCTCCTCTGGAGGTACTCAACTCACACAGCTCCTCTGGAGGTGCTCAACTAACACAGCTCCTCTGGAGATACTCAATCACACATCTCCTCTTGAATAGGTGTAGTCTAAATATTTTCCCAATGTTAATTATCCTATAGCACAACTCTTCCTCTAATTTCGCTATTACTACAAGCATATTGCTTTTCTGAATTTTCTAGCCGCATACTTCCCCAATGAGTAAAACTATTTTATCTACACAGTCCCATTCATCTTTAACCCCAAACCTACCAGATATGCTCATTCTTACATAAATTTACAAGAATCTGCAACCTTCTTCCTTCTTCCATTTACCAAAATTTCGCATATATCTTTACTGTGTCGACCTTTGTTAAGATCAGATCTGACAACTCTGTTGGATTTATGTGGTGGCCTCCTACTTCACAATTTTTAGTATTAGAGGAGACTTTAATATTATTATATAATATATATATATATATATTAGTATATACGTATTATATATACAAATTATAATATATATATATTATATTTATTATATATATTATATATATATTTATATAGTATATATAATATATATATATATTATATACTATGACTTATATCACTCTCAAATATTCGTATATTATCTATTACATTAATATTTATATTATAATAATATATATTTTTATATTACAGTTATATTATATTTTATAATATTATAATATATATATAATATATATATATGCTATATCTCTACTTATATATATTATATATATACTTTATATGTGTACCTATATATTAACATATATATATATATTTATATATATATTTATTTATTTATATTTATCTTATATATATATATATATATTATTTATATATATATATATAATATATATATATATTATAAGTTATTATTGATATATATAATATTAGTATATATATATATATATTATAAAGTATATATACCTATATTTTTGGATAAACCGCACACACAGATGGCTGACCGAAGGATATGTAATATAGTATATAGTATATAGGCTTATATATATACATATATATATTTATTTATATATATTATTATATTTATAGTATTATAATTATATATATTATATCTATATATAATTATATATATATATATATATATATTGGTGTGGTTGTGTGGTGGTGTGTATGTGTGTGGTTGGTAGGTGGGGTTTTTGTGGGAGTGATACCCCTCTGTTCTACTATTACTAAAGCAATATATGGACCTTTTGAGACTCCGTTTATTGAATGATCGTCAGTAAAATAGGAAAAAAAATATAATAAAATAGAAATATATAAAAAGTTATAAAATTTAGTGCAAAGAAAAAAACCCAAAAATTTGAAACCCCATAAAATAATAATTAATACCAAAAAATAATAAATCGAAAAATAAAAATGAAAATAAAAAATACAATTAAAAGAAATAAATCTAAAATACAAATAACTTTTTTTTTTTTTTTTTTTTTTTTTTTTTTTTTTTTTTTTTTTTTTTTTAATCTTTTTTTTTTCCTTCAAAATTTTGGAATCGGACGCTCTTTCAGGAAGGCCTTTATTTACATTACTTAGAAGGGATAAAAATTATTTCGTATTTGCGTAGTAATACTTTCCTCTTTGAATATATATATTTTTTTCTTTTTTATTTTTATTGTATTTTTATCCCCAAAAGTTTTAATTGGATCCTTGTCCGTTTTCTGTAACATATTTTTTTTAATATATTATAATATTATATAATATATAATATATTTAATATAACTATATTATACTATATATTATATGTATATGTTGATTAATATATAAATTTAATATATTTAAATCATTCATAGAAGAGAAAAATTTTATGAATCTAAGGATGAAGGGACATAATAGATAATAATAATCTAAAAGTATCCATTCTAAATAAATAATTATTATATCCTTTATCTAAATAAAATTTAATTATACCTTATTTTATATTATATATTATATTATATATATATATTATATATATAATATATATTATATATGATTTAATATTATATATAGGTTATATTATATATATATATATGATTTTATATATATATATAAATAATTATATTATATATATATTATATATATAGTATATATATATATATTATATATATATAATTTATATATATATAATATATATATATATAGTGTATATATATAATATATATAATTATTTATTTATATGATATTAAAGTAAATAAACATTTTACAGAAGGTAAATCTCTAATAATTAATAAATATTTATATATTATATATAATATATAGTATTTATATATATACATGATATATATATATTTTATATATATTAATATTATATAATTATATATATATTTTTCCATATATATATACCTTACTTAACTTACTTTACTTATAGCCCCTGGCACACCTCAATTGGAGGGACCACCCTGGCTGTCGTAAGGAACCAGCCGCTGCTCTTGGGAGGCGGTTCACAGGTCGAGGAGTAGGATGAATAATAGAGAAGTGGCGCCGGGGCGCGTCGAGAGTCAGGAGGCACCCAAAGGAGGTACCTCTTATTGTTGTCCGGGGAATGTTGACATCGTGGTGCAGGTGGGGGAGGTGCCATTAGTCTAGTTTGAATCTATTTTATATTGTATGAGTTTCGGCCAGGTGGATGGACCATGACCATGCTCGGCGTGGTAATTTAGTTTTTTGTTTATTCTTCTATGAGGGGAATTTTTGGGTGTTGAGGGGATAAGTTTAATAAATTAATTTTGGGGGCGTTTTTGTTGGTAGCTGTTTAGTAAAGTTGTGTTTGGTGTTATATGTGTAGGTTCTTGACTGTGTGGGAGGGGGGGGATTAATGTTGTAATGTCATTTTAGAAGTTAGCTGGTGAGGAGGGTTGGTGATTTTAATCGTGTCGGGGGGAGGTGGTTGGAGAAAGATTTGGGGTGACATGGGTGGTGGTTGGATATAAAGTTTTATGGTAGAATTGAGTCCCCACCAATCTCGGGTGGAAAAAAAATAAAGAATTTTTGGAAAAAAGGGGAATTTGGGGGTGGAAGTGATGTTGTTCTGTCAGTAAATGTTGGAATGGGGTAGTTTTCAGGGATGCAGTGATTGTTCTTAAGGCGGTGGTTTTGTGCTGATTTGTAATTTTTTTGATGATATAGATTTTTATATATATTAATATATATATTCTATATATATATATTAATTATCTATATTTTATTACTTTATTATATATGGTATAAATATATAAATTATATATATATACTATCTAATTATATATATATATATAGTTTATATATATATATATTATTTTATTTTATATATATATATATATTAAGTATTATAGCTAGTATATTATATTATATATATATATATAATATATATTAGTAAATATAAATAATATATATAATTATATCTCATATATATATTAATAATATATATATTATTCTATAATGTATAGTTTATAAGTAATATATATATATATAATTATAGTACTTATAAATATATTAGTAATATATATATGTATATTATAATATATAATTAATATATATTATATATTATATATATATATATATAAGCAGGATTTGGATCTTGACGAAAATGTAGAGCATGCGGGAGCGGAAGTTAAATAATTTATTCTTACCAATAATCACTATATATATAATATATATATCGTATACTATAATATATTATATATAATAATTATATCTATTATATTTATATATATAATTATATATATTATTATATTATATAAGTTTGTGATGTGTAACCGCTTACAAGAAGCGCCAACTGGTCTTGCATCTAACATCGGATGAGAAAAGGAATTTTCCTGCCCGGGGGGCAGTGCAGCAAGATAAACAACTCACCCACTACTCCCCAACAGGGGGTTTCGCCGAAGGAGCTAGGCTAAGGCCTGGGCTCACAGGTCATAAATTTTGATGCTACTTTTTTAACGCTATTGTCCTCCTCCTTTTATCTATCTAGTCTTCAAACTCTGCCTTTTTCTCTCTATCTTTAACTCTCATGGTAGGGAGACTACTCTGCTCGGTCGGGGGAGATGGTCGAGGGCAATCTGGGTCCTCCCTAGAGATTATTATGACCATATGCTGCAAACCAAGCTGGTCTAAATAGCATCCTGTGTGATGTTAGTTTGTGGCAAGGGATACGGGTGCACCTACTGCCTCACCAATTCGACCACTCCCAGAAACAATCGGGGCTACAACCTGTACAACCTGCAGGCCCAACAGCTATCCGCCACCAAAACAACTTCCAAATCAAACCGTAAACACCCCAACACTTAAACATATTACAAGATTTATATAATGGCTTAAACCAAATCATGAAACTCAACCACTCTGAAAAAATCAAATATACATGTTTTTATTTTCCAGAAGCCTCTTCCCCACACCACCGCTTCCACATTCTATGGTTTACGATGCCAATATATTCCCCTCCCAACCTCCTCACCACTCCCTTTAAACTGATCTAATTAGCAATAACCATAGTTATAATACAACTTCTAACACTTCCGCGACAATTCCCGCGCATATATAAATCCCAATCTTTTCCATACTCTTTGAGACAAGAAACACCTACAACAATCTTCAACTTTATATTGGCGCACCCCTACACTCCTAACCCAACCCCAAATAACTCACACCACTCTAATACAATGTACTAAATATCCCCATCTCATCAATTGGAGCGACTTTGTCGATAACTGCCACCACAGACTGGCTGTAAGAAGACTCCATTCCGATCCCGGGTATCCATATCCTCAACGAATTAAAATCCCTTAATATCCTTAACTCTAAAACTCCCCACAGAACTCTCCCAAGACTAACCATCCCCTACCTCACCAGACGTCACATTTTGTTCCCTCGCTACATTCACCAGACTACTTGGGACAACAACCACCGACCTAAATCAACATCATCTCACCATCCTCAATATTCTGGTCTCCGCAAACTCCCAAAAAAGACCACCAATACACTAACTACAAAAAGCTAACTGGCGAATTTACTAACCATATCGAATCCCCTATAAACCTACACATATGACATAACATCCTTTAAACTCCATCATTCATTGTTAAACAACACAAATAATTCAGCCACGTTACTACTCGGGTCAACTAGAAAATCCTACAATCCAAGCTATCCCGAAATCATTCAACTTATTAAACGAAACTCCCCCGAACTCCGACCATAACCACAATAACCCAACAAACCATAACTAACTAACACGCCAAACTCTGAATCTCATACCACAATCACCACTAACAAATTTACAGGAATACCTACAGAACTCTCTCACGCCATGTGATAATAAGAAACTGGCGGTAATACCATAAAACTAAACACACTCGCAAACAACCCCCTCCCTCACACGAATCCCATCCTTGCAACTTCCTCCCTTCCTCAAAACAACAAGCAGACAGGTTTTCCGCAAAACATTACGCTAATTAGGTTAAAAAACAACGACTCAAAAACTTCCTCAGATACAGACCCTCCTTCTTCTCTCTTTCACTAACCAACGATGTATCAGAGAAATCAAAACCTAAAAATTCACCAGCAACAACAGATTCAATCTGAACTTTCCACTGATACACTAGGAAGGAAAAGCAATTCTCCATCAAACAGACTATTAAACAAATCTTGAACAATCAATTATAATTACCCCAATCTGTAAAAAGCAATTCATTTTCCAAACTTAAATCCCAAAAAGACAGGCAATTACCCATCCTCAACTATCGCCATTTCCTCTCTCTCCTCTCACCATCAGAAACTGCTGGGAGAAACTAAATATTACAGAATATCCCACAAAGATATCACCCTCCGAATTTATACACGGATTTAAAATGAGTCAATCTTCAAAAACAACAGTCCCCTCAGCTTCCCTCACACAATTCATAATTAATCGGCTTCAACCAATCCCATCACAAACATCCGTACTCACAACATCGAACAAATTTACAAAGCCTTCGACACTGTCCCCCACATCTTTATCCTTATATATAAATATATCTTCAATCCCTAGAATCTCGCTTGCAAATAAAGATAGGCTCTCAAAACTTCTCACCAATCGATACGCCAAAGTCCTCCATAAAAAACCCTCTTCACACTCATTAACTACAAAATCGGCGTACGACACAGGGCGTCATTTCTCTCTCATATCCTCTTCAATCTTTCTTCACAGCAGAATATGCCTTTCCAACCAAACCAATCCCCAACTAATCTACTTAGCAGACGAATCAGTTCATTTTCCCAACATCCACTTGTAATACCCACCCAACCAGCCGAGAAGAATATCTAAATCTATTAGAAACTTGGTTAATCACCAATAGAATTGGACAGCTTCCTCCCTTAATCCTCCATCACCTTAAACACAGACCACACAAGCACATTCATCCAATAGTTTAAACCTTGACAACAACCCTTCCCCTAAAGTAAAACCCAAAAATGTTAGGATCACTTAGACAATCACAATATAACTTTCTCGACCCCCACATCGACAAATTAAAGAACTTCTTCAAACCAGGAGAATAAAAAAAAAAACCCTCCGAATTCCTCTCCACACACTCAGCGACAGATAAACACACCTTTCACACACTACAACCCCCCTCCAGAATAGATTAAATCGTCCTTCCTCCTACCAGCCTACTGTAGAGAAGGACATCGACAAGACATTCCCTCCCTCCCACCCCAAACAGTACTTCGCTCACATTAAACATACACAACTTAACTAACACATATTACAAAACGCCCCAATAACAGTCTACTAACACCCATCCCAAACTCTCCCAACAGAAAATCAATTGTCCGAATGAGACAAATATACACTCGCCGGACAGATCAGGTACCACCAAAGCTTTTTGCATATAAATTCAGATTTCAACTTGAATGTTCAGTTTCTTCCCATCTGCACAAGATGTCGTATATCCCATGAACAGATGGAGCATTCCTTCTGGAGAGCCCTTCCCTCGACGCCCCCGTACCAACATTCGCTGTAACTCCCTTCTTGAACTGTGGAATCCGCCTCACGAGACAGTGGCCTTGACTTTCTGGAGGCTGGTGGTGACCCCTCAATAGGGGTGGTCAGGGGACATGTATATATTATATATATTTATATATATTATATATATATATTATATAATAATTAATATATATAATTATTGTATTATATATTTATATGTATATTAATTATATGTGTACCTATAATAGTATCAGGGGCGATCCTGATTGAAATGTCTTAGCATGCGAATGTTGAATAATATCTCTATCTCCAACCACAAATATGTCACCATATTATATATCATATTATATAATATATATATATATTATATATTATGATAATATATATATATAATATATTAATTAAATTATTATAATTATATATATTATATATAAATATTTAATAATTATTAATTTAATTATATATATATATAGTTAATTATAATATCTATATATTATTATATATATATATATATATATATAATATATAGTAATAGTTATATGTATAAATATTTATACATATATATTATATATATATATTATATAAATTGATGTAATTGAAGTACGAAGCTTGCTTGAAAATCTGATATTGAGTAGTAAATCACCGTAAGGAATCTTCACTTGCAAATAAACTCTGCCCTTGTGTTCTTCTGAAGAAACTTTTGTAACACATCCTCATAAAATGTCGATCGAATTCTAAAGTCATCATATCATCAAGATTTTATTGCATGGCGACAGCTTACCAAAAGCATCCCTATTAGAATCTGGAGCGTTCGGCAACTAATATTTTTTTTTCATTCATTTTTATATTTGTGGTCATTATCATAAGATAAGGATTAAAAAAAGCTGCCAAACACATGAAAATTGCACATAACGTTAAAATGTTCACGCTCACGTACATCTACAGAGACAATAAATACTACTTACGAAACAATCAAACAAGACTATTTCTCCATTTTATGGTGTTTTTCCTCTATTTTTCCTAATTCCAAAATTTATTTAAAATATTTGCAATATTTTCTATTTATCAATATCTTATTTTTATGTTAATTTCGACACTTAATTACTGTACATACAGTAGAATGAAACATTTCTTTCATAAATTATTGTTTAAATTTTTGAAATTTGGACAAGAAATAGCTAATGTGGTAACCCTGAACAGAATAGCAATAAAAAAAAGTCTTAATTCTTCATCATTTTTTTTAAAGAATTAAGAATAACGAGAAAATGAAGGAATATTAAAGGAAGACTCTGAAAAGCGCTTTTCGCTCTCGCTCAAAGTATTTACTTGCTGTTAAGCTTCCGCAACCTTTCATAGTGTTTTCACCTTGAGTAATTTCATAAACGCGAACTTGTTTACCATGTTAAACTTCTCAGAAAAGTATTCGCTCGAGTTACCGCAAGCACCGTAATGACTAGCGAAACGTTTATTCACGTTGGCTGCTCGAGAATAAAAACTAAATATAAATTTGAATTTATAGCCTTAGTAAAAGAATAATTATCCCCATCTTTATTCTCAAATCACAGTATACTGACAATCAAAATTTTCTTTTAGTATTTTTAATTTGAGCATACGCCGCATGCTAAGCAACCAATAAGGGTTCGCCTCTGATATATTATATATATATATATATATATATATATATATATATTATTATATATATTATATATATATATAGTATATAATATATTATATTATATCTATATTATATATTATAATTATATTTATATATATATATATTATAGGATAATATATATATATATATATATACTATTTAATATATTA
>JABUQX010113737.1:0-12500 GCA_015478945.1 Trachelipus rathkii
CGAATATCTAGGTAAAAAAGCTATAAGAACAGGTCTGCACACGATGCAAGATATAGCGACAGGAGCCAATCCTCGTTCTTCATTAAAAAGACGGATTGCCGAGGTTTCCGACGAGATGCTCGATGACGTTAAACGCAAAATAAGACGTAAAATGACAGGCCAGGGTAGGTCTAAAGTTAAATAGGAGTGTTACAAGTAGGAAAAAGCCAAAGACGAAGAGAGCTCTGAAGAAGAAGCAAGTCCGCAAGAAAATCACAATGCGGAAAAACCCTAAGGCTAGAAGGCCAAAATCTACAAAACGTATTGATGTATTCACCATTTAACTACTAGATGGTGTCTTTAACTACAACTTTCGGTCAACATGTATATAAGGGGGTACATCTGAAGTCTTGTTCATTATTCAACCTAACACCGCTCCGTCAAGATGCATTTCCTTCACCCTGCTAGTCCAGACTGCTGCAAGAGCGAATTGGATCTCTTCTCGATGAATCCTACTCAGATTAGCGTGAGCGACAGCAACTTCATCAGCATTAATCCCACACACTCGATCACCAGCACTGACGTTCCTTTAGAGTTCAATATCCCAGGCACATCAGACCAATATCTAGATCCATCTAATGTATTTCTATATTTTAAAACGAAATTGACAAACCCCGATGGTACAGACCTTCCTACAGGTGACGACCACATAGTGTATACAGAGTCGAACTTCCTATATTCCTGTTTTAATCAGATTGATGTTTACCTCAATGAAACTTCGCTCGGCACTTCAGCAGCTAGTTATCCTTATAGAAGCTACATAGAACATCTACTGAACTTTTCTGATGATGCCAAGCAGTCTCATCTTCAATCATGTGGTTTTTACAGCTTCAAAGATGAGGATACACATGCAGCTAAAGCGGCTAAAGTCGTAAATAACACTTACGAATTCTACGGTCGTTTAAATGGTGATATATTCTCTCAGGAAAGGCTTATTATACCATCTGTAGATGCCAGAATCCGTTTGTCCCGTTCAAGTCCGAAATTCGCGCTTAAAATAAAAAGTGATCCTAATGCTACAACTGCATGTCCAGAACCTATCTTCAAGCTGCTAGAGGCTTTTCTCTATGTTAGAAAGGTGAAGTTATTTCCCCAAAGGCATTTGGAAATTGAGAAGTCGCTTTTAACAACCACAGCCAAGTACCCAATCAGAAGAGTGGAAACCAAGGTATTTAACTTCACTCACGGTTTATCAAGCATCAGTATTCCAAATATTGTTAGCGGAAATCTGCCTCAAAAAGTAATAGCTGGAATTGTAGAACACGAGGCATATTCAGGTCATTATAAAAAATCACCATATAAATTCGCCCCTTTCAACCTTAGGGGTGTCAGTTTACATGTAAATGGACAGCCATACGGACGTGATTATGAAATGTCGTATAATGGGGTACAATCTCTATGTTCGCGACCTTTCCATGATTTAATAGCCAACACTGTTTCATGCGGAGATAGTGGTACTGGTATGAATCTTGAAGAATACGCGACGAATAGTAACTTGTACGCGTTTGATCTCAGCCCTGATCTTTCAGCTTGTAACGCAAGTCATTTAAACATTCTGAGAAAGGGGACATTAGGCCTCAATCTTTCATTTAGCGGAAGTCTGCAGACATCCATTACCGTCATCGTTTATCTGGAGCACCCTCAACTTATTGAAATTGACAGAGCCCGTAATGTGCTTTTGAATTACTAAAGATGAATGAAGAAGAAATAAAAGCTATGTTTAAAAACGAACCTCGATTTTTAGGGGTGTTTGCTATTAATGAAGTAGATTCTGTGAGGTTGAAGAAGGATAGCTTGTGTTCAACACTTCACATCGAGATGTGACATCGTCGGGACACTGGATTTCCATCTACAAGGAGAAGAACGGAGATGTATACCTGATTGATTCTTTAAACTTGAAATTTATTATGGATAATCATTACATCATTTCCTTTTTAAAATATAACAATATAAATTATGTAAAAACTTTGGTTAGGGCTGTCCAGCCTTCGTTCTCTGCTTTATGCGGAATTTATTGTATTTATTTCATTAAGTGTTTTTTAAACGATATCTGTGTAAATGATTTTGTAAATATTTTCGATGCTAAAAATTTATTTGTCAATGATTATTTAGTTTCCGAATACATGATGAAAGCTTTAAAATAAAAACGTATTTTACTATCCTTTTTCCTTATATTATATATATATATATATATATATATATATATATATATATATATATATATATATATATATATATATATATATATATATATATATATATATATATATATATATATATATATATATATATATATATATATATATATATATATATATATATATATATATATATATATATATATATATATATATATATATATATATCGAGAAATTCCTGATGATAAATGGTAAAGCCTCATGAAAATTCACGTTTATGACGTTACTAGTTTAAAGGTGGGCGGATAGACTGTTTCTCTTGATGGCATCAGTATCGGTGAGGAAGTTGTAGTGTTAACAGCTCTTGGTAATATAGCGCATTTAAAAAAGACGCCAGCTATGGGTGTTATATCGTATATTCAAAAGTGCTGGTTCATTTTAAAATCTTGGTATACATGTGTCAGTCACACATCGGATTTTTCAGCTAGACATCCTTACACACCCCGTGATCCCACAAGAACACGTGTTATATATGCAGCAGATGATGCATACGGCCATAGAATGCGAGCTTCAGCTGCAGCGAAGGAGGGATGTGAAACTGCGTACTTCGATATATCATTGAGGTGTGTCAGAGGTGTTTCAATAATGGATGGGCAAATAGAGAAGATAGTCGAGATAAATAGCGTGCTTAAAACATATTCAGTCAGTGTAGAACGATTTAGAATACAGATCCCTCTTCCTATACTTATAAAACTATCAGCTAAGATACGCCTTTTGACCGACAAAGATCTCGATGGCTGTGCAAGAACGAAGCTGATTAACTATATAATATCCAATATAAGAACAGAAGTTTCTGGAGAATTTACTATATTCCCGCCTGGGGCACAAGGGGATGTGTGTGTGTATATATAATATATATATATATATATATATATATATATATATATATATATATATATATATATATATATATATATATATATATATATATATATATATATATATATATATATATATATATATATATATATATATATATATATATATATATATATATATATATTATTTTTCCATCCCGTATTTATAAACCCTATATATATATATATATATATATATATATATATATATATATATATATATATATATATATATATATATATATATATATATATAAATAATAAAAAAAAATATTTTTTAAATTTTTTTTTCACTCTCATACCTGGGTATAAATAATAGCGCTGTTGATATGTGTACTTTATCACGGAGGAAATTATAAACAATTCAACGATGAAGACTGACTTGTATCTAATTCTTTAATAGTCAATAGCCTAGCTTATCAACGTCGAACACGTCATGTACAGAGACCGTAAATAATACCACGCTTGTATTTGTTTGTTTTGTTTTCTGCTTCATTTTGAGCAAAATATCTCAAGGCCGACGGCCTCAGGGTAGAACTTTCATCGATGACATTCCATACCTTCTCTCTCTCTCTCTCTCTCTCTCTCTCTCTCTCTCTCTCTCTCTCTCTCTCTCTCTCTCTCTCTCACTCTCGGAAAAAGAGTATTCTTGAAAGGGATGGGTGCATCAAAGAGAGTTAAAAAAATAATAATAATAATAATAATAATAATAATAATAATAATAATAATAATAATAATAATAATAATAATAATAATAATAATAATAATAATAATAATAATAAGAGGAAGAGGCAGAAGAATGGAAAATGAATCGAAAAAAGTCCAGATTTAAATCACATTCATAGCTTTTTTGGGTGTTGATAGCTTTCATGTCGTTCTTGTTTGATTGATATCTTTTAATTGTTTTGTCTTGTTGTTGTTGTTGATGTTGTTGCTGTTGCTGTTGCTGTTGTTGTTAATGCCTTTATGACTGTTGCTGTTTTTGCTGTGGATTTGTGATGATGTAGAAGAAGAAGAACATCTCTCTCTCTCTTTCTCATAATGTAGATGAAAAAACATCTATCTCTCTCTCTCTCTCTCTCTCTCTCTCTCTCTCTCTCTCTCTCTCTCACACACTCTCTCTCTCTCTCTCTCTCTCTCTCTCTCTCTCTCTCTCTCTCTCTCTCTCTCTCTCTCTCTCTCTCTCTCTCTCTCTCTCTCTCTCTCTCAAAATTCGCAACTGACCAACAATACATCGTATTCATTACTATGTGATTAACAATTCAAATGAAAAATATATAAAATAGAATGATTAATTGTAATAATTTAAAATTGTTTAAGATGGAGATGAATTTGCAGTGAATGAGCATGTTATATATATATATATATATATATATATATATATATATATATATATATATATATATATATATAAAATTATAATAAATCAATATATATATATATATATATATATATATATATATAATAACACATGGCAGTAATATATATATATATATATATATATATATATATATATATATATATATATATATATATATATATATATATTATTTTCATGTTTTTATATATATATATATATATATATATATATATATATATTAACACACATGACAGTAATATATATATATATATATATATATATATATATATATATATATATATATATATATATATATATATATATATATATATATATATATATATATATATAATAGTAGAGTTTAATTTGTCAAGAAAACTATCTTTCTTTCATAGCCCTGGGCGTAATCTTATCGGTCAGAATATCGGAGAAAAGGGATTAACTTTTCTTCGATTTAAGCCCTTTTAACCGCAAACCTCATTAGACTAATCCACCTTGAAACTCTCAAAGCATGTATGGGAATGAAAATTTTTATTCATTTATTTCATATTTTAATACACATTTGAACTAAAATTTCTATATAAACATGATTTGAAATAAGGTCTGAAAGGCCGCTTGGCACGGTCAGTTAAGTCATATACTTACCTGGCGATCACCGTGATGGAGCAGCCGAAAGGACAGGATTCGAGTTCCTATCCTGTCCAATTTTATATATATCACAAGATGGGGGTGAACTAAGAGAGGGGGGAGTAAGGAGGAGTAAAACCCCCATCTCCTCAATGACAATGCGAACGAAAGACGAAACGAGTATACAAACCGGGGGTGGCGGCGGAGGCAGAGGCGGAGGCGGGAAAGCGGGACACGGTGCGCGAAGGCTGCGGGGCCAAGTCGGAGGCGGGGAGAAAACGGGCGCGCGCGGAAACCAAGTGTGTGTGCGTGTGTGTGTGTAGGGCGAGAGAGAGAGAGTAGATGATGTAGTCATGGAAAGGGGGGTAGGGGCAAGGACAACAAAAAAGGGGTAGGGGAAAAGAGATGGTGGGGGATAGAAAGGGGGTAGGGGTAACGGGTGTATGTGTGCGTGAATGTGTAAATCACATCTCGTGTAATGTTGATGACTGCGTCATCAACATACACTCGAATGTGCACACCTACGGTGCGCACACATACGAAAATATAAAAAGGGGGGTAGGGTAAGGTAAATAATAATAATAATAATAATATATACATACATAAAATTACTTACATTAAAAAATACAATCATATGTACGCGCGCTACGCGCGCTGGATGTCGTGCAACATTGCAAATGTTGCTATGCAACATTTGCAATGTGGCACTCCCTCTCTGCAATGTGGCACTTCTCGTACTTATTACTACTATATATATATATATATATATATATATATATATATATATATATATATATATATATATATATATATATATATATATATATATATATATATATATATATATATATATATATATATATATATATATATATATATATATATATATATATATATATATATATATATATATATATATATATATAGATAGATAGATAGATATATATGGAAAGCCTGTAACTGTTATAATGACTCTGGCTTTATTACACAGATAAAATGTTGCGACGTTCCAGAACTACACCGAGAATGCTTCCCGATAGAAGATACTCACTGTTGGGAATACACGAGATCGTCCCTGCGACAACCAACTTATTGTTCACATGGTAAGCTCAATTCTTCTCACATTTATGGAGCAACTTTTCAAAATTATTACATTCATTTTCTTCCTATCCTCCCATCTTTATATGTCATCATAATAAACCTATCTATCTATATCTCAATTCACTTATATATATATATATATATATATATATATAAATGTATATAGTTATATATTATTAAGGTTGTTATTTTTGTTATTATTTGAGAAGTGATATATATATATATATATATATATATATATATCTATATATCTCTATTATATATATATATATATATATATATATATATATATATATATTTATATATAGGGTGGGATGGTTTAAAAACGATTTGGTTAAAACCATGGTTTAAAAACCACATAAAACCAATGGTTTAACTATAAAACCATGCATAAAAATATTTAAAAATATATTTATTAATCGCTTTTTCCAGAGATCTCGTTATTTTCCCCTTTTCAAATAATTATAATAGTTAATATAAAGTTATAGATTAAAAAATAACATAGCAATAATGATTATATATATATATATATATATATATATATATATATATATATATATATATATATATATATATATATATATATATATATATATATATATATATATATATATATATATATATATATATATATATATATATATATTTTTGAATTATCAAATGTTTAAACATGATTTTTGTTTCGAGCTCTTGAGGATTTCATTTTCTACCCATCGATGCAACATTTCAAAAGATTATAATAAAACTCATTTGTGGAGTGTGTGGCCACAGCATTAACCAAGCTAGAAGGCAATGACTGTAAACTAAGTGTGTTTATATTTGGAAAAATATGAACATGGAGCTAGAACAGCTTAATCCACCACTCAACAGACAAGATTTAGCAAAAGTAGAAAGGAGGTATCATCAGGCAGTAACAGAAGCTCACTTATTGGCGTATATTTTTAACCCAAGATATCAGACCGCAGTACTTTCCAAAGGATGAGTATTCAAAAGCAATGGAATTTATGGAATAAAATTAAGAGCAAATTCTCCTCCATTTCATAAAAGTTACCTATTTGATGAGTCTCTGTTGTCAGCAGTGACTCCTCCATCTTGGTACAGATCTCTCAAAGAAAAATTAGATGAGAAGGTTATATATAAAATAATAAGCATATTGTCAGCCTTCATCAAATGCTAATGTTGAAAGGGTATTTTACACTTTCGGACTTGTGCACAGCAACATTAGAAATAGGTTGGGAACAGCTAAAGCAGGGAAATTAGTTTTTTTGTATAAAATTCTTAATGATAATTTCAGTTTCGACTTTTAATGATGAATCTCTCTCTCTTCTCTCTCTCTCTCTATATATATATATATATATATATATATATATATATATATATATATATATATATATATATATATATATATATATATATATATATATATATATATATATATATATATATATATATATATATATATATATATTTTATTATTTAAATATAAAGGTAAATAAGAATTCATTTGTATATCATTATAGGTTAATTTGAATAAACTTTTCTTTATACGTTTTTTTTTTTTTGGTAAAATAATAAAGTATAACCTTTTTTTTCAGATAGAGTTTATATATTATAATATACCCTCTTATTTTTTACTTTATGAGTTTATGTAAAACTCAAAAAATAATAATAATTTTATACCAGTTTACAGTTATCAAGAAAATTTGAAATTTAAGAATCTAAAGAAATTTATTAAGGAATTTTAAAATATGTGTTAGCACATGTGTATAACAGTTTTCAGTAGTGATTTTTGCCTTTAAAATCTATTAAAACCATTAAAAACTACATTAAAACCATCAAAATAGCATAAAAACCCAAATAAACCAAAAAAAACATTGGTTTATTTGGTTTTTAAAAAAAATGTTTTTTGTTTTTTAAAACCATGTTTTTTTAACACCTATATATATATATATATATATATATATATATATATATATATATATATATATATATATATATATATATATATATATATATATATATATATATATATATATATATATATATATATATATATATATATATATATATATATATATATACAGTATATATATATATATATATATATATATATATATATATATATATATATATATATATATATATATATATATAAATATAGTTTATATATTCATCGACTTTTAGAAAAAAAAATCACAAGATAGACTCTAAAAAGATAATAAGGAAGAATAAAAAAAAAATGACTGACGTCTTTAGGAAAAAAGGTACAGCCTCTCAAAGTTTGGAATTTTCAGATAGTCTTTTCTTATATAAAAAAATTTAAATCACGGGATTGACTCTAAAAAAATAATAATGAACAATAAAAAAAAACAAAATGACTTAGGTCTTTAGAAAAAAAAGTTACATCCTCTCAGAGTGAAAATTTTTTCCATAGGCTTTCTTATAAAAAAAATAACGGGCCTCGTGTTCGTTTTAGGACCATCCTAGTTCAGATTATAATAAGATTTGATAAGCATACACAGATTTACTCTGTGTATACTTAACAAAATATATAACCTGAACTAGAGGGCCTAAAATGAGACCTAACCTGGATGGATCAAAAATGAAAAGTCTATGGGAGTTTTAACAACTTTGAAAGGCTGTAACTTTTTTTCCTAAAGACGTCAGTCATTTTCGTTTTTTTTTTTATTCTTCATTTTTATTTTTTTAGAGTCTATCCTGTTATTTTTTTAAAAATCGGAGATGAAAACGTTCTGCCTACTATTACCATATATATATATATATATATATATATATATATATATATATATATATATATATATATATATATATATATATATATATATATATATATATATATATATATATATATATATATATATATATATATTTATTTAGATCTGAGGAAAGCTTTTTGATTGAGTGCTTGAGAGAGAAATGCAGTGGATAAAAGTGGAGAGTTTGTTTAAGAATAGCAAATGTAATGTAAGAACAGAATATGAGAATAAGGAATGGCTTGAGGTGAGAACGGGAGTTAAACATGGAAGTGTGTTTTGTAGCATATCTGGATGTAGTGATAAAGAAGGTGAGAGAGGATATAGGAGATTTGGACTGTGATATTCTGGAATTCGTGGATGACTTGACGTGCTGGAGAGAAAAGGAAGATAGGCTGAGAGAGATGGTGACATGTTTTGAGAATAGGCTTAAAGAGGCCGGTCTGTCTACCAATGAACACAGAAAAGATGGAGATCATGGTGGTACTTAGAGAAAAAGGCGGGGGAGAGCTGAGAGTGGATGTGGAAGGGACTGAGACAAAGATGGTGGAGAAATGTAAGCACTTGGGTGTAATATTTGGAAGAGAAGGAGGAAATGCACAGGAGATAACAAGTAGGATAGCTCAGTATGGGGGGACTGTAAATGCAGTGTACCCCATACTGAAAGATAGACAAATGAGTATGAAGGTGAAAAGGGTGATATTCGAGGGGGTGTTAACAACAATTCTACTATATGGGACAGAGACATGGAGTACAACCACATGAGAGAATAGTAAAATACAGTCGGCGGAGATGTAGTTTTGAGAGCGTTAGTTGGAAAGACCAGAAGAGACAGACAAATAAGCGAAATAATAAGGGAGGAGGTTGGGGTGAATGCTATTTTAAATAAGATGGATGCAGCCAGATTGAGGTGGTGGGAACACCTGGAGAGGATGCAGGAGGAGAGAGTTGCCAAGAAGAGATGAGAGTGGAGACCTGAGGGAACAAGACCAAGAGGAAGACCTAGGAAGAGATGGGAGGACTCGGTGGAGGACTCATTGAGAAAACCTGGAATGCTATCGATGCAAGAACTGAGAGTAAAGGGAATCCTGGAGGATGGAAGCCATGTTCTATTGACTTACTGCTTTACGTCATATTTGATCATGTGTTATGCATAAACATAACATAAAAATATGTTCTTTATATGAATTAAACATATAATTTATTAAAAATATTTTGCTTTTACTAAATCTTTTATTCTTTTTATTAAAAAATATTAGTTAATCAATAGATCAATAAATTAAAACTGGAAATCATAACCCATTCCCATTCGTAATCCATTGATTAAGTGATTAAAGTCATATTTAAGTATCAATTTTTTTTGCATAAACATAGCATAAAAATAAGTACTTTGTTTAAAAATTGCTTAAAATAAGTTCTTTGTATGAACATAACATGAATTTATTAAAAACATTTTATTTTTACTAAATCCTTAATTCTTTTTATACTTATAACAAAAAAAATATCAATTAATATAGTAGTATTTAACAAAACCCATCAAAAATAATACATCTATATCCTAACCCATTTATCATACTGACCATCGAATAAATGCTACTAACATAACAAAGTTATTACATCAATAAAGCTAACATAACAACCTGAACTAAGAACATAATGTACAACAACAAACTTAACGTACCTTACGTATAAAAATAATCTGTCAACATTAACAAAGTACCTTACTTATCAACGGTAAAGTAGCTAGCATTACCTACAAAACTTAACCTTTTCCCACTTTTTCATCATTTATCTAACATAACAGTGTTAATTTACATTATTATTGTAATATTTATCAAAACGTCACAAAAATTTATCATATCTTAACCTATCTATCATACTGACCATCGAATAGATGGTAACATAACAAAGTTTTCACATCATTAAAGCTAACATAACATAACATAACCTGAACTAAGATTATAATGTACAACAACCAACCTAACATACCTTACGTTTGAATAAAATGCTAACAATAGCAAAGTTCCCCACTTATCAACGGTAAAGTAACTAACATTACCTTAAACCAGCATATCTCAAACACAACGGTGTTAATTTTAACAAAACTTAGCAAAAATTTATCATAACCTAGCCTAACTATCATACTGACCAACGAATAATTGCTAACATAACAAAGTTTTAACATCAGTAAAGCTAACATAATATCACCTAAACTAAGAACATAGCATACCTAACATACCTTATGTATGAATAAACTGTTAACATTAGAAAAGTTCCCTACTTAATGCCAGTAAAGTAGCTAACATTACTTACAATGTTTAACCTATTTTCACTTTTCTCAGCATATCTCTAACATATCAATGTTATTTTTTACATTAGCATAGTAATATTTAACAAAATTTTATCGTACCCTAGCCTAACTATCATAGTGACCTACGAATAATTGCTAACATAGCAAAGTTTTAACATCAGTAAAGCTAATATAATATCGCTTAAGCTAAGAACATAAAATACCTAACATACCTTGCGTACGAAACAAACATATTTGTAATAATATTTGTATTAACAACAAAAAAATAAGTTCCTTGTAGAAAATTTCATAGTAAATTGGAAATTTTTATTAAATTTTGTGCTTCAGTTTTAAATTTATGTTTCACTGCATCAGAAACATGATGACATGTGTCTATATACACACCGCTCCTCAAAATACAAATCTTTTCACACCTTAACCTATGATTTTTCACATATACATTTTTCATTTACGATAAATAACAAATTTAAAACTAAA
Source organism: Trachelipus rathkii (assembly GCA_015478945.1). Classification (NCBI taxonomy): domain Eukaryota; kingdom Metazoa; phylum Arthropoda; class Malacostraca; order Isopoda; family Trachelipodidae; genus Trachelipus; species Trachelipus rathkii. Next base: position 11,745 of record JABUQX010113737.1, read on the forward strand.
GCAAAGCTCCGTACCCATACTAACTTAGTACATAACTCTGATCATTTCCTTCAAAAATGTCTTGTACACCCTAACAAACTATCCTACCTAACAATACTAAGGTTAACCGAACTTAATAACCCAACTGTGTTACCCTAAGGTCTTCTCCTTCACTCATCCTACTAAGGATACTAAAATTAAATTTCACGAGTTTATTGTTTAAAAAAGTTCTAAAGGAATTCCTCTTTTCCTATGTTCTTAGTTTAGGCGATATTATGTTAGCTTTACTGATGTTAAAACTTTGTTATGTTATGTTAGCAATTATTCGTTAGCCAGTATGATAGTTTGGCTAGGTTATGATAAATTTTTGTTAAATATTTACTATGTTAATGTAAAATTAACATTGGTATATTAGAGATATGTTGAGAAAAGAGGGCATAGGTTAAGTTTATAGGTAATGTTAGCTACTCTACTGACATTAAGCAGAGAACTTTGCTAATGTTAACAATTTATTCATATATAAGATATGTTAGATATGTTATGTTCAAATTTTAGGTGATATTATGTTAGCTTTACTGATGTTCAAACTTTGTTATGTTAACAATTATTCGTTGGGCAGTATGATACTTATGTTAGGTTAGGATAAATTTTTGTTGTTTTGTTAAATATTATAACAATGTTATGTTAAAGATATGCTGGAAAAAGTGGGAATAGGTTTTTTTGTAGGTAATATTAGATACTTTACCGTTGATAAGAAGGGACCTTTGTTATTGTTGG
>JABUQX010113738.1:0-12003 GCA_015478945.1 Trachelipus rathkii
AAAATCTATAGATCTGTATTGGGCTCAGTTTTTTAATAAAACCGATCCATCAGTAAACACTTCAAGATTTCCAGCAGTTGAAATAGTAGTTAAAGCTTCACTGTCGCTGTGTCACATGGTAATGCAGATGTGAAAAGGAGCATTTTTCACATCAGGCAGAACTCTTCTTAAAAGTACCAGGTCATCTATGTTCGAGAAGAGAACTTTAAATGCTTTAATACTGTTAAAAGTCTCTTAAAATGTATCGATAACAAACTTCCACATTTCTCTTAACTCCAGAGCTCCTTTCCATGAGACATTTAAAATATAAGCAATACACTGCTTACTCGGATAGAGAAAAAAAAAAAAAAAGAAGACTCGAAGATGAAGCTGCAAAGGCTGAGAAAGACAAAAAAATTGCTGCAAGAGGAAACAAAAAAACAAAGCATTGACCAAAAAGACAAAAAAGTTTCTGATTGAACAGAATGCTGAAGAAGCTACGAAAAGGAAAGACGGCAGATGAACCTAGAAGTGCAGACAAACTGTTATTGGAGGAAGCTAATGAAAGATTGGAGACGGAGCTTTAAAGAAAAACGATTTAGTGAAGCAAGCTTGCCCTTGCGAGGCTAGAAGGTGTCATAATGTTCAGACAAGAGGCACTGAAAAAAGGACGCATCGTAGCTGTGAGAAGAATTTACAGGTTTTGCTGTGAAAAACAAAAAAACAAGTCTATTTTCAAACTTTTTCAAAAATTTTAACTTACCCTTCAATTTTATTAATTATTAGCTTTTTCTTTTCTAACCATATACAGTAAGTGTATTTTCAAGATATAAGTAATATATTCCATTCTTATACATTAGACTTTCTAAAACTACATTTCATTATTATTACTTTCATCTTTCAGTTATTTATCATTCAGTTGTTCGTTCATAGTTCTTAGCATCCAAAATATTAAATAAATAGCATGTTGTTAGTAAATAAGTTAGGTCACATTGAATTATAGTAATGGAAATTGTAAATTCTTTTAACATTTTTCTCAAAAATCATGTAATTTTTGTCAGCATTTTCAGTCATTTTTTTTCTCACTTTTTTCAGCATTTTCAGTCATTTTTTTCACTTTTTTCAAAATCTTAAAATTCACTTTTTTTTGATAAAAAACTCGCTACAAGCCTGATATATATATATTATCTATAAATATATATATATATATTATATATAATATATATATATATAATATATACCGTATAATATATATATATTATATTATATAATTATATTATATAAAATATATAATATTATATATATATATATAATATAATATATTAGTATATATATATATTTATAATATATTATATATTATATATATATATATATATATATATAATATATATATATATATATATTATAATATATATATATATAATAATATAATATATATATATATGATATATATATATAATTATATAATATATTAAATATATATATATATATATATATATATATAATAATATATATATATATATATATTATATATATATATATATTATTATAGATATATATATATATATATATATATATATATATATTAGGGATGTACTGATGGTATTGGTATCGAGTATCGGCCATTTTTTTGGGTATCGGTATCAGTATTTGGTTAATATGGCTGATACCTTGGCCGATACTTCTTACTTTTTGGATGAAATATTATGAGAAACTTTTAGATTTAATAATAAATCTAGTTTCGATATATATATATATATAGGTAGCACTAGGTTATGTTTATTTATATTTTTTTTCCTCAACTTCTTTTTAACTTAGATTTTTAGGGTTTCTCCTATTTGGATAGCCATTATTATAATTTATACAGATTTAGCTTCCACTTTATTTGATCAATCGTATTTTTTTTAATTTTTTTTATACGCAATTTTGTGAGTGTTTGAGTGTTTTTAAACTATTTGGATTATTCATGTTTTAGATATATACTGTAAATAGGGTTTTAGCGTTTTAAAATTTCAGGTTTTAAATTTAGGTTTTAGCGTACTAATAATTTTTCCTCATCTCTCCTTTGGTTTTTGTCTGTTTGTTTCTGCCTGTTTTTTTTTGTTTTTTTTGTTAAGATTGTGTGTTCGTGTATGATAACAGATTTGCACAGGCGCGGGCTTTCTATTGACTTTACCAACATCAGTGACTTGCACTCTAACTCTGCATCTGTGGGATTACCACTCTGTAACTCTAACCTAATTTTTGCTCTTTGTCTGATGAGACCCAGATGGCTTTAGAATTCATCTCTAACTCGATTTAATATATCCAACTATAACTGTAATTCTTATTAATTTCGCCTAGCTAAACAAACATCTATAACATGTCTCAGAGAATCTCGAACTCCTAACTTCGATGTTCTGTGGCTTAAAATCTTTCTTCCTTCTACTACAATAATCTTGTACCTCTGCTATTGTTCTAACAGAACAGATTTTTTCATGGCCTTTTTTGATTACCTTCTATATTCTCACCAAAACTTGATTATATCTTCTCATCCAGAAATACTTGAGGTTCCTCTATTGAGGATTTCAATGTTACACAACACTGAATGGATGGGTTCCTCTTCTATACCTGCATAGTGGGAGAAGCGATCAATTCAGTATTCGTCAACGATCTGGAGCAAACTGATTAAAGAACCTACACCACATTTCGGATCGTCCCAAAAAATTCTTGAACACTCTAACACACCTTAACCTTGGTATGTTCACCACTAGTCCTTCTCCTAAAATACACCACCTTCGCTCCTAATCGGGTAAATCTGACCACAACCTTATACTCTCTTAATTTTTTAATACTTTCTCCTCTAACCAGCTTCATCCCTGCCCTATCGGTTTTTTCTGGCACGTTTCATTAAGCTCTATTTCTGTATCATTATCACTAAAATTGAAGGTTGATATTATTGTTATGACTGCTTTGACTTTGAAAGATGCTTCAGCTTCTGCCGATAACAGTGGGAGCTGTAATCGTTGTTGATTGGATGAGCAGGTTCATCCTTCTTCAGCCTAAACTCTTTTTCTCCTCAAAAATCCATGGTTCGATCGTGCATTTTCTCGGGTCATTCAGGCTAGAGACAGTGCGTATTGGGTGTGAAAAATTCTCCGTCTCCTATCCACTCTTGCTATATTTCATTAGTAGAAATCAGTTGCAGGGTACTCTTCAACCGAGACAGACAGCGGACTTTTCATTAAACGAGAAGTTGCGCTGACCTCCTTGTTCTCCTACTGACAAACTTTCTAGCATCTTGCCAAAAACATCTTTTAACAACTTCTCGTTAAATCATCCTTTCCTCCTTTTATTCGCTTTGATGGTTCTTTTGCTAATACTCCAACTGAACAGGTCAATCTCTTTTAGCTTCCTATTTTCCTCTAACTTCACCCCTGCGACATTCTCACTATCCTCGTTCTCCTCCTTCTCTCTCAGGTGTCTATGAATTACCTGTGAGTTACATTTGATTGGGATCATGGCTCCTGAAATCTATGTATGTTAGGAAGGCGTGTGGCCCGGATGCATTCCTCCCCCGAGTTTACATGGGAGATGTGCTTCCGTGCTGGAACCCCGCCCCTCGTTTCAACAATATTTCTCTGTCTCAATACTAGACTTTTCTCCCAGTGTTTTAAAAGTTGTGTATAATGTCCAACCGATATTCCGAGAAAAGGAAAGCCGCTTCTGATCCTTCCTTAACTATAGCCCTAACTTGTATTCTATCTAAATCTTGAAATCCTTCTCAACTCTCACTTCTTAGGCACCATTTGGAATCTCATTCCCTCTTTCCGATCGCCAGTACGGCTTAACTGCGCTCAGAGGTCTACTGGCCGAGTATATTTTACATATTTAACAGAATTTCATGGTTTTTCCGTCTCAGGAAACTAACGGGAGACTTGGTGGCCGCTTGAAATATCCAAAGCATTTGACAGGATGTATGGCATGTGTCACTGCTCTCCAAAGCTCCCCTCCTTTGGGTTTCCTTCTTCTCTTTGCTTACTTATGTCTAACCTTTCTTTCAAATTGCTCAATATCGGCTGTGTTTGATGGGTCACTTCTTCTTTTTCTGTCAATAGTGTTTCCTCAGGGTTCTGTCTTTATCTACTACTTTATTCCTGCTTTTCATTAATTGATCTTCTCACCTGCCACATCAACCTCTATTCCACTCATTATGCCATGACTCGAAACCCTTCATTCTTCAACTCATTTCAATTCTGCTCCCTCTTTTACTTCTAGAATTGGCTCTCGTCTTAATCTTTCCGATTCTATTCTCGCTGATCTGGAAGAATTTCGGTGATGGTCGTCTCAACCTTGTTGGAATTTCACATTTCTTTTAAGACAACCCAACTTCTTACAAATCTCCTTTCTCCAAAACACCTTCTAACTTTCCTATCTCTTTTGACAGTTCTCTCGTCTCTCCTGTTGACAATATAAACATCACAATGGTTCCTAGGGCGGCATCAAAGAAACTGGGAGTTCTGTTTAGACTGTGAGACTATTTTCCTCTTCTCAGTTACTCCAGCTATACAAGGGTCTAATATCCCCCCTTTTATGGAGTACTGCTCTCATATCTGGGGGGGGGGGCTCTGATTTCACCTTGCTTTTGGATAGGGTATAGTCAAAGGCCAAAATGCTTATAAACTGTCCTGTACTTTCTAGTTCACTTGACCCTCTATCTTTGCGGCACAATGTTGGTGCTTCATAAGCATATATGCAAAAGTGAAAACTCCTATGTTAACATACAGTATTACATACAGTAAGGATTACAACAGTATCAATCTTTAACATGTTAAAAACTTTATGCTTTAGATAAATTTATTATAAATTTGTAACAGAAGAAAGGAAAAATTAATATTGGCCAAAACACAAATAGAATTTCATTAAAAAAAAAATTAAAATTGAAATACAGTTTTGGTCTCCTCACTTCTCTCAAAAGGCATGCACAATAAACTATAAACAATTTTCTTCAAAGGCTATACATACTGACCATAAGGGAAGAGGGTTATACTAGCTAAGGTTTAAATAAATTAAAATAAACATATTTGAAATATTTTGAGGTGCTTTTTTTGGGGGGTAAAGGGGGGGGGGGAGACACCACAATGATTTCATGCTCAACAATATAGTTTCCTTTGCTCATCCCAATGATAATCATTACAAGTCAGTATTTAACTGTGATCAAGTTCATTCTGAGCTTCAAACATAGACCACTTTTTTTTTCAAAAACCTGACTGTGCATATGGCCTTCTATCCAAGATATTTACAGTAATAGAATCAGGGTTGGCAAAAAGCCATTGATTAAAATAAAGGCCTATCAAAAGTTCTACACAAGTAATAAACACCCACCTCTATTAACCAAATGACGGATTCCTTAATCTCAGTAGCCGTTAACTAAAACGTTTTTATTTACTAGCTACCACTGTAGCTATAGGAAATACTAGGGAATTAATACTATGTTAAATAAATGGGAGGGAATATACACCTACTGTGAAAACCCAGGCAACCCTCCCCGGACCCGGACAGTGAACCCTGCGTTTCCTTCGTGGTTCCTATTCCACTTACCACCTATGTTCCTCCTACAGAGGAAGTCCACACTATTCCTTGTTTACTTAACTTCATCTCTTTGGGCCAAAATACCCAACATCTAAACCTGGGAAAACAGAAACAAGAGTTAGATATAAAAGAAAAAAAATGAAATAAAAAGTGCTCCTAACATAGCTTGTACATAAGCGTGCATGCTCATGCAATCTTTCCTTGATAAGAACTTCACATAAAAAGCCAAGCAGTACAGAACATAGAAGCACAAGCCAAGACAGCATGCTGAAACAAGACAGCATGCTGAAACAAGACAGCATGCTGAAAAAAAACAAAAACATAAAAACTCTCAGCCATGAATATTTGACTTTTTTGGCTGTGGTTAATTGGCTATTTGACCCTTATATGGAAAATTATAAGGGTCAAATAACCAAAAATCCATGTCTTTTTGCCAACCCTGAATAGAATCCTGTGCTTTTACACTAATAATCACTATGTATCTGCAAATCACACAGCAAACCTTGGTAACTGTAGATAGAGTATGTAGTTTGAAGGTTATTTGGCTTCAAAGTTTGGTCCTTCAATCGACCTCGACCACAGAAAAGCTCGATGACCCGGCTGCCCTTTCTCCGGGATTTGACACCTCGATTTTGAGTTTTCCACCTTCGGTCATGGAAGACCTCGTTTCGTTCTGTCAGTCTCTTGAACTTCAATTTTGTAGTTTTACAAAGTATAAGCCAAAAAATGCAATCAAATTATTTTTGTCAAATAGACCTCATTCTTGAATTGTACGTACAAAAGTATATAAGAGAACTGAAACCATATCCAGCTGCACCAGAGAGACCTCACCATACCCCTTTGTAAATTTGAGAGTGATAGTCTCAAGCTGGGGGTCTCAAGTGGGGACCATTTCAGCAAAAGGATGGGTCATACAGAGCTAAAATTTGGTGTGGTTTCTGTTAAACCCCAGCCCATCATCTATGCTAAATTTAATCAAAATCCGAAAGGGTGAGGAAGGAGCATCCAGTCACGTTTGCGTGAACCCATATCAATATATATATATATAATATATTATACTATATATATAATAATACTATATATATATATAATTAATTACTATCTAATATCAATGAACAATATTTTATAATTGTTTCAGCTTTGTTAAAAATATATTTAAAATAAAACTGTTTTCAATTGGAATTCAGAAAAAAAAAAATAAAAAACCTAAAAAGAAAATTAATAACTGAAGAGGCAGATGATTTAAATTCTGCGGAAGGAAACAATGATGTAGTTGAGAAGTGTATTACCAATAAATTATCTCCTAAAAAACGAAAGAAAGCAAAATTAGAAGTCACTACTGAATCAGAGAAAGCAGATAGTGCTTGTGACAGTAGTGATGAAGAAGTCACTAATGAATCAGAGGAAGAGGAGAGTGGTGATGAACAATCCTGTATTGAATCAGACGAAGAAGATAGTGGTGATGAACAAGTCCCTATTGAATCAGAAGAAGATAGTGCTGTTTCCAGTAATGATGAACAAGGGAATGGATCTAATGAGGATGAAAATACCAATCATCAAAGCAAAGTTCAAAGAAAGGTTAGTATTAATTTTGATCCAATACTAAAATTTAATAGTTTATTTCAAGATATATTAAAACATTCCTCTTTCTCCGCTTCCTTCCAACTCATCATTTCACTAACTATCTACTCTGTTCATGTTATGTCTTTCAATGCAATTAATTAACCAAAGCATGTAAAAAGAAAAATCATATCATTATCATTTAGTGAATACTAAAACACCTTAACCAAGGGCACAGACAGAAATGCAAGTAGAAGAAATGACAAAAGTTCTAAAAGACAAGCCCACCCTTACCGCCCCCCTCTGTACCATAATTAGTGAAAACTCGTCACAAGAACAGACATCCACCCAGCCTCAACAAACCAATCACTGAAAATGATATGGGGATTTTCATCCTCCCAGTGCCACCAATTCCAACGAATGCATCTCGATTTTCTTCGGTCTCCAGCCGGTACCAAACACAACCGCCACTATAAATCCTGCCTTAACAACACGTATCCATTCATCTCACATGACGCAAACCATCTCAAACATACCGATTAATCCCGTTCTCATTACCCCCCTTTCTTCACATCACACAACTCCCTCCTAATAACATGTTCATCGCCTCCAATTGTCAAGCCAATTCCTCCACCTCCGAAGCATGCCCCTAAATTGTCCATATGATCTGAACACCATTGAACTTTAGATCTATACTTCTATTACCAGGGACCGATAGGCCCTCCCAATACGATACAATAACGACATGGTGAAAACAACATACCCTCAGTAAGACCCTACTAGCACCTCAAGACTTAGTCCCTTAACATTCAGAAACAATATTCGTTCCCGAAAACATTTTGGAAATTTCCCTACTTACACTCTCATCATCTACCCTTCTCCATCCCCAAACACTTTACCCTAAATATTTAAATATTCTCAGACACTTTGTTCCAGCTGCTCACCATCTAACATAACTCACACTGAGGACTGTCCTCACTCACAACCATTAAACCTTTACTCTTAAACCATCTATGTTTACTTTTCCAAACTCCTCCCTTTACCACACCCCTGCCAAATTTCCCCTCTACCAATCATCTCAAACTTCAGATTCCGCCGACACAAAACCCACCAAATATCCGCATATTAATAAGGATAGGGCACTGTCCACTCAATTCCTTCCCAATCTCTCCATTCATTCTAACACCATTTCCTCCATCCCCACCTCGAATTTAATTCTTTCATAACCCATTCCATATACAAAAACATTGAAACGATAACCAAGTGAGACATAAACAACCCTTGCCTCAACCCTCCCCTATTAATGTGCCCCTAAAACTAATCCCTTTTTGACACCAATTTATTCTTAACATCACGCCTCACTATCATTCTAACATTATCTTCTACCATTCCATTCCAGAAGCCTACCACCAACACTCATATATCACGTAACCACCCTGCCATAGGGAGCTTCCCTATTAAACTCCTATCATATGGCCTGTGTTTCCCACAATCCGATAAAAAACCCCTAAATTTCCAATTTATTCTTTCTGTTCCCTCATTCTCAAGTTCATTTGTTTCCAATTGTAAAGATTTTGATCACACATTTATTCCTCTTCCCACCTGCCACAAACCCACCTTTTTTTCTTCCACCCAAATCAGCATCCTTCCCAGGTCACCGAATGCCCCACTCTTCCGGACCAATACGCAATCACCCAGCCATATACATCCGTTTCCTAACAAACACTCAATAAAACTAATTCCCCCTATAATTTCTACAGTTCTCCCTTATCTCCCTTACCTCTTTTCATAAGCGCGGTACTATTACTGCGTCTCCCTCCAATCCCTCCGGAACTATACCCCCTCCATAAACGCGTTATTCACACGCAAAACTTAACCAAATCCACATCCCTAAACTCCTCACCATCTGCGCTGTTGTTCTTGGATCAATCCATTTCACCGAGTACATTTCATCTATACCCTGCAGCATCAAACCTTTTTCTCACCTCTAACCCTCATACGCTTTCCTCCTTGCCTGAATAACCCTCCCACCCCAAAATTACCGTATCCTTCTCCAACCCATCAAAACCCACCACACCAAAATTTCCCACTATCACCCTCTCATTACTGCCCCCAATATTATGCCCAGATTTTTGAGGTTCCTTTTCCATATACCCCCTCACATCCACTTTCATCAGTTCTACACTTAACAAAAAGAAAACACATTCCCAGATTCATTATTCTGAGGCAGGTTCACCCCCTTATTCTCATTCTTAAACCTTTTGCGCTTCTTTCCAGAAGCGCTTCCTATTCCCTTTGTAGGTCCCCCATTCATCCTCCTTTCAAAACTGTTCATTTCTCCTCTTTCTTCTGTTTCTCCTTTTTTTTATTTCACCGTTAGCGATATTCTTTTTTTCCTCCTATATAATTTCCAAGCATCTTTCTTTTTATACTTTTATCAACCACGGTATAGTATTTAGATGACTTCTTTTTACTTTTAACCCGCTTGCTATTTACCTCTTCCATTCATCCGCCACCAACTCACTCCGTTAACATTCTTAATTCTTACTTTAGCACACCAACACTTCTTTTGCACTGCTAAACAATTGCTTCCTTCATTCTGGCTCCCCAGAATTTGCTCCAGTTTCAAACTTGCTTCACATTCGAACTGATTTCTACTTGGCGAGCGTTTCTTTACATACTTATCCTTATTACCTCTTTCGCTTAACCCTTCCACTCACTCTTAATTTTACAGCCCACTTCTTTGCCGTAATCACCTTTCCCGCTTTCAACTCCCGAAGCCAACCACTACCTTAATTTCACATTTAGAACCACATTTATAAAATGATCCAATAAGTAACATTATTAACCCCCTCACTGATAAATTTAGGCATCCAACACATACTTCAAACATCTCCTTCACCAACAACCCAAAATCAATTCCATTTTAACTTTCACTTCAAGATTACCATCCTCTTTTACGCTACACCAACTCTAGCCGATACTTATGTTATATAATACTCTGTGTTCTGCTTTAAAGAAAGTATTACTTACCCCACACATAACCTTTCTTCCCTCTCCAAACCAACCAGAAAACAGATCGCCTCCGTACCCTCATCTCATCCTTCAGATGCGACAGCCCCAAACACCACTCTGTCCCGGGTTATTATCCATCCCTTTTTTTGAATCAACCCCTATCCAACTCCATCAGGTCCCCCAACAGCCTATCAATCCTGAACTCCGACCTCCCTTCACTCACCCATCCAAAACACACCGCTTCAGATAATTCACCAAAAAAATCGATTACCTCTACAACGTTTGTTCCCTCAGATGACCATTTACGGTCAACAACCCACACCCATACCCCTTGACCTTTTCAAACTTAAATAATTTAGACCATTTAGAAATTCCTAGGACTCCACCACACACAAAGGTCTATCTACCACCTAGCTCTATACCACAACGTCAACGCTCATCCAAACATTGAAACTCCTTGCCCTCCGCCCCCCTCCTCATTTCCTGTTGCCACACCAGGGACACACACATTTTCACACCACACCCCAACTCATTTCACCCGTTCACAGTTTCCTTTCATACTTGTTTCAGTCACAGCGAGCAATATCAAATTTGCCCTTCTAAATAATCCATCACGTCACCTCTCCCCTCTTCTCCTCAACAACATTCTTCCTCTGACATTCCATGTACCCCATATGATACCCTTTCGATTCATACATTTTCGCCGAAAGATAGAAGATTGTTTACCGGCGATCACTACCTTCTCTGAGCCATGCCGATTAGCATTCCTTTCGTTAGCCAAGAGATAAAGGTGGTTTTTAAGTCGCAGGCCAAACCCAATACTACCACCCGTCCCTTTTAGGGGTCGCCTTATCTACTGGACAACGCCCAAGAAACCATTACCCCGATGTGCGCAAATTCCCGTTCACCCCCCCCACCCACAGTCCGGGATAGGAGTGTCAGGCCGAGTACTGGACGCTGATCATCCCAAGTGCAAGCATGGTGGTTGTTTGTACCTGATAGTTATGTGTATATTGATATGTGGTAATAATAAATGTTGGTCCAGCTCAATATGTTGCATTCCCTGCGAGCATGAGTTGGTCGTAAAGAATATGAACTTAAAAACAAGACCAAGGCTCACCATTAAAAAATGGGAGGAAATTTCAACGCTTCGAGTATGGGTGTACATCCCTAATATATACTCTACTATCCATATGTTTGAAAACTTGATTCACCTAAAAAATAATATAACATAATAAACTATAAGTAATATATATATTAATATACCACATAAAATTAGTGAGAGTGAGGCGCAATAGAGTATCTAGCACTGTTCATTTTATTTATACACTAAATGCAAACTCATGATCCCATTATAAAAGTCAGCTATTGTAGAAGAAATCGAAAATCTGTTCACAACGTGTGAACGCAAAGACTGTAATTACACTCGACTTCGGGCTGGCACATTATCACTATCACTAACTATCTGAAGCGATTGGTCTCAAAGACTTTTAGTGAGTCTACCAAATTCTGAGATGGACAGGATAAGTATCATATTGATTATATATATATATATTTATATACAACCGAGGCATAAATTAGGTGACGAAAAATTTTATTTCGGAATATCACAAATGATTATATGGGGTCCACATAGTGAATTTTGTGTGGACTACCAAAGACAGTTATGCTAATTATTATTAAAAAGTTAGCCACTCTCTCTCTCTCTCTCTCTCTCCTCATTCTATATAATATATATATTATACTATATATATGATATATATATAATAAAATATATATATATATATAATATATATATAATCCATATATATACTATATATACTATATATATATATATATATATACAATATATTCATAGTATAATATATATATATTATA
>JABUQX010113739.1:7500-22221 GCA_015478945.1 Trachelipus rathkii
AAATAACCCCAGATGTAAATATATCAATATTCATATCATCTAATCATCTATCTATCTATCCTATCTATCATCTATCTACTATATCACACCTATCACATCTATATCTATTAATCTATAATCAACAAATCCTTATAATATAATAGTTAAGTAAAAAATATAATAATACATAAATACAAAAAACTAAAATAAAATTAATAAAATAAAAATAATGATATAAATATTATAAAATAATAATTTATAATAATATATAATTATTATTAAATAATATTAATAAATAAAATAAATAATATAATACCCAAATTTAATATGCAGTGACAGGTCTAGGTATAAGAGTTGTGTGTGTGTCGTGTGGTTGATTTAAGATGTGTGTATTAGTGTTAGTTAATTGACGGTAGGTGTAGTGTGTAGTATGTGTTGATGTAATATTATATATTATTTTTATATATAAATATATATTATAATTTATATATAGGGTAAATTTATGTTATCTGGTGTTAGTGTTAGGTGTCTGAATTGAATTAAATTATAATATAATATTATAGTATATATTATATATATTATATAATATTATAATTATTAATTAAATATAGTTATTTAATGATAAAATATATATAATAATTAATATTTATAATATTATATAATAAAGTATACTATTATAATAATAGTTATAATATAATAATTAAAAATATATTATTTATATTATATATATATATTAATATATATACTATATTATATAAATAATAATAATATTAATATAGTATTATAATAATTAATATATATAATATAAATATATACATCAATATAAATAAGTATAAATATATAATATCTAGTATAATAATATAATATATAGATATATCTATAACAAATAAAAAGATATATAAATAATTATATATATATATATAATACTTAAATATATATATATTATAATTATAATAATAGATATTAAATACTCTAATTAAATATAAATATATATTATATAATATATATATATTTAAAAAATTTTATATATATTATATATAAAATATATAATATAAATATATATATATATAAATTATATATATATAACACGAGATAATGAAAGATATATAAAATTAAAATTTTTATCGTCCATAAATCATTAACATCACTCCTTTTAGGTTCAATAGTGGATTAGACAAAACACGCGGATAGCGTAAAAGAGTGTGAGTGTTTTCGAAATCCTTCCACTCCTTAGTACTGGCCGGTGAATGCGATAAATATATCATAATGTTGAAAATAATAATTAAATCAATACAATAGTATCAATAATGATTACTCACGGGTGTACAAGTTAGCTCCGACTTAAATACTATTGAGGCCTAAAGTTGATATGTAAATTTCAGTTGCTGCCATAAAATGAATGACCCCCTGGCCCACCCTGGTGATTCAAATGCGTGAAGCGAATATATTTTACAAAATACAACACGAATTTGACAACTACACAAGTAGATAAAGCGGATATATCGCTCACAATTCTAAAACAAAACATAGTTAACATTTTATTCCACCTCTCTTTCTACTTTACATACGCTTGGGGTAGTAGAAAAACAAATCATAAGTGTTAACACATTCCAATTGGGCCTTTATAACTACACCTAAAAAAAAGTTCCTATGTTATCCATTAAACCAGCACGAAAATTAAGGTGAATTATAGTATGAACCTCCCACATCCACATCGTGAGTCAGATTTCCAATATCTACCTATCCAAATAGGTAAGTAGTCAAATCCGAACCTGTAGCCACTTCATTTAGCACCGTTTGAGAGCTAACAAAACTGCGCTCGGCGTAACTCGATAAAACCAAATGTAAAGACAGTAATATGACCAATAAAAAAGTTGTATATATTTACTAACTTTCTGCGTAGATGGATAGATGTAATCCTAGTACTAGCTAATATATATATTATATAAAAATAATATAAATCTATATATATATATATTAAGTATAATATATATATATTACTATATATAATATATTATACTATACATTTAATAATTATATATTAATATATATATATTAATATATAGTATATATATATATAAACATTAAATATATATATATATATTTTATAAATATATATAATTAATATATATATATACTTAAGTACGATATATATTACTATAATTATATATAATTATATATAATATATCTATATATAATATAATATTATAATATAATATATTATATATATTAATTTATATATATAAATATGATAATTCTATCAACTGTAATAAAAATTATATTAATGGGGCAGATAAAATCTAGTAGTATCTAGAGTAGATAAAAATAAGCAAGTTATATGAGAGAATTAGCAAAAGGGTATATTAGAAGACAGAGTCTTATTACAATATATATATTATATATAATATAAAAATAAAGTATATATTAATATATATATAATAATTATATAATAATATATTATATATAATAATATAATATAATAATCAATATAAATATAATAATATAAGTATATATATATAATGTATAATATATTAATATATAATAATTATATAATATAACTTAGAATATAAATATGAGATAGAATAAAATAAAAGTAAACTACTAACCCTATTTTTGAGTCTATAAAATATGTTATACTGTTACGTTTTATTATATATTTAATATGATAAGTATAGCTTGATTTATATACAAGGTATAAAAATAATATATATATCTATAAAAAGAAAAATTTTGTATATAAAAATATATAAATATGTGAATAATAGAAAATATATAATAAAAAATACATTTTTGAATACTAGATTTTTTTTTTTCTTTCCTATTAATATATTATAATATATAATATATATATATTATATATAATTATCTATATACTATATATATTTATCAATATTATACTATATATCAATTATATACTTTATAATCATTATTATATATTATTATATTATTATTTATTAATATACGTATATATACATATAGTTATTAATATATATATATATATTATAATATATTAACTTATATATATTATATAAAATTAAAATTAAATATATATAATATATTTAAACTATACTATATACTATATATGTATATAAATTATACTATACTATACTATATATAATATATATTATAATTACATAACATATAATAATATATATCATATATAAAATCTCGGATACCTAACCCAAATACGATAACAATGACAGCATTAAAATTGTAAGAAAATGATTGGTTTTAGTGAGGAAAGTGATGATTGATTTTTATTATATTTTTTTTCATATTTTTGTAATTTTTGAAAAATCTTCTACAAGGAAATACCGTATGAAAAATCTGATCAGAGCTAAAACTTTCCAAAAACTACATGAGGGGCTTCAATCTTTGTACTATTATAAATTTCTAAAATTTTTAATGTCTATATAATATATTATACGCTATATATATATATCATATAATATATATATATATAATTAATAACTATATTATTATTATAATATATATTATATATATAATATTATATTATATAGTAACTTCATATATTATATATTATTATATTTTTAGTTTTACGTGGCAATTGTTACAGTTTAAACTTGAAAAATTATATATTGTTATCCTTACTTCCTACGATTTCATGCATATTATTTTACCCTGAGATCCTAATGTTATACTATATATATATAATATATATACTATATTATATTATTATATATTATATATAATAATATATTATATATATATATATAATATATATATATATATTATAATATATAATATATATATATATATAATATATATATATATAATATATATATATATATATATATTATATATATATATTATATATATATCTAAATTTTTCACCAAGATCTTCCTGAATTGGAAATAACACATTATTCGTTCCATTTATGTGGTTAGTGTTGCAGGTGGTAGGTAACCATCGTCGGAAATATGAGACGGGGGGTCTATTAACACTTGCATAATCCCCATCCAATTGAAACACTAGGGGGTAAAACATTGAGTTCGAAATTACTGAGACTCCATACGGATTAGCAGTAAGGGTGAAAGAAGCATTCTTCACTGATAATAATCCATGTTGCCTTACCGATGTATATAATATATATATATAAGGTATATTAATAGTATAATATTATTATATATTTAATATATATATATAATATATATATACTATATATATATATTATATGAATATTATTAATAAATATAATAATATATTAAATATATTAATATATATAATATATATATATAATATTATATTATATATAATATAATTATATATATATAATATATATTATATTATATTATTTATTAAATAATATATTTATATATATATTATAATATATTTATATATATATATTATATAGAATTATATATATATATATATATATTTATAATATATATATAATATATATATATATATATTAGTATATATATACTATATAATATATATTATATATATATATATGTATACTATTTATTTAAAATATAATATAGCTATATAAATATAATATATATAATATATTATATTATATATATATAATATATATATATTATTACTATAATATATATATATATATATTATATAATATATATTATATATATATATATATACTTATATATTATATATATATATTTATATATAAATAGTATATAATATATAAGTATAGTAATTATATAATATATATATATATATATAGTATTATATATATTAATATATAATATACTATATTATATATATATATATATATATAATAGTATATAATATATATAAAATATAATAATTATACTACCATAATTATATATATATATATTGAAGGACAAAAAGATAGATTAGATAAATTAGATAGAATTAGATAGAATTAGATATTTAAGGATTAGATAGATAGATAGATTAGATAGATTAGATAGATAGATAGATAGATTTAAGATAGATTATATTAGATATAGATATTTTTAAAACAAATTCTAATGATATTTATTTGCTGTTTTACAACTCTGCTGTCTTTCTGGACTGATAAACGGTTCTTATTTGAGGCTTTGGATTGACATTTGCTTTGACGCTTGAACGCCTTTTGTGTGTAGCTGTTGAAAAGGTGGGGCCGAAAAAATCATGACGGATGTGAGAGGTTAATTTGACTGCATCTGAGATCGCTTCTTGCCTGCAATATCCATGGGTTCGGATGTGCCCTTGTTGCTGGCGTTCATTAAAGCTTAAGGAAATGGTTATAGGGAATGGTAAGATCTTGCTCTTTTTCATGCAATAAAATGTCCTAATATCGTTGCCATAGATTTGTTCTTACCGGATTAAAGATGT
Source organism: Trachelipus rathkii (assembly GCA_015478945.1). Taxonomy (NCBI): domain Eukaryota; kingdom Metazoa; phylum Arthropoda; class Malacostraca; order Isopoda; family Trachelipodidae; genus Trachelipus; species Trachelipus rathkii. Next base: position 12,806 of record JABUQX010113739.1, read on the forward strand.
AATATATTCACTTCTAAACCGGATCATTTATAACACTCTCTGACCAAATCCCACACTGTAACAAACATTTCTGCTAAATTGGGCCCCCACAGTCCTCTCTTTCAAAACACACTCGTAAATTTATGTCAACGCCGACTGTCGTCCTCTGGCTTAGCATCACATAGTTCTTCGCACACTCCTACGCAAAACGGACTCCTGCACTCAACCTCTACTTAGCATCATTCTCCCATGACTCTAATCTTCTGCCACAGTACGCTAGGCAGAGATTCTTATGCTCACCAACTCTCCTCTACAGTGTGTCTGCCCAAATGATGAGTGTGACGTATGGATGTGCTAAACCGTAGTGTAGTAGTAACGATGTAGTGTGCTTTCTAAGACAAAGCGTAGACCCCGCGATTGGTGCAGTTATGCGGTCCCAGTACGTGTAATGCTCTTCATATATCGTAGCTACCGGATTTCATGGAACCGCTTGTCCCTCTCATATCACCCATTAGGGGATATATCGGTGTACTCTGTAATGCTGGTCCTCACCCTAAAAATAAAGAGATAGTTTAAGTAAACATTATCTAAAGGTATAAGGCTCGAAAATTAGGATGCGATAAGTATCGATATCTTACCGGTGAGACAGGGGATATGCTAGTATATCGTTAAGTGTACCTCGGGTAAAATAACTCAGATATTCCGCCAAGGGAATCGCTGGTTACACTCCTACTCCTACGGCCTATAAGTCTATCTAGTTAACTGAGGCTCAGTAATTATAGATCTACCGGGAGAGTACCGGTATCGGAAAGAAAATTATGGTAAAGGGATATAGAGGTATGACGGTTATACCCGTTACGGCGGTATGTAGGTCATAGATATAGCCCCTGCCCCCCTGTTATACGGCTAGGTGTAACGTATACCACCTAAAAATACACACTCTCTCGAAAATCGGAAGAAGAGTAAGTGCGATGCCCCCTAACCTTTAGCATGAAGCTAGGTCTACATATTAGATTAAATGCCGATGATAATGTCTTAAACGCGGTCTTTAGGAAAGGTATTTCAACTCTCTCATGTATCCTGAAATATAGTATTCTTGAATGTTGCTCTCTCCGTCATTCATGCAGTCACCATAGTTACTCGCATTGTGCAGTCTTTAAGGTCCACTGTGGGGGTGAACTCATAGATTCCTTACCGTATGATCTTGATCTGTTTGTGCAGGTAGCGACTACTATGGGATGGCTGTTGGTGCGGTCTAGGGTGAAACTAGTTTTTCTACAAAACCAAGCTTTAATTTGCAAACCACCAGTTATGTATTTAAATCTATGATTTACTGCTTCCTATAAGTTTCCCATTCCTATTAAAGTAATATTGATATTAGTAAATATTTAGGTACGTTTCTTCTGTGAAGGTTTAGCTAAAGGCAAGTATATATACGTTAGAAGTATAAATATTTGAAGTCCTACACATCTCCCCAAATCTTCAGTCAGAGTCTCTCTTGGTGAGCTAAAGGATATTTGCAATAACACAGGATAGAGCAATGTGGGAAGTAGTCGGAAATAGTAGATTAAAGAAATTGACGGTGAAGACTAGGGAATGGGTGGTAGATGAAGGGTGTGACTTCAGCAGTATATTAGGGTTGTCAAGAAGAAAATTACGGATATCATGCTAAAAAGGAATGACAAGTCATCGTCCGATAGATAGATTACCTTGTTAATACTTTATCTTATTCCATCATTATTCTACGGGATATTTTTTGTAAGCTTCAGATTCATTATTACAGGAAAGACGGTCGCTAAAACTTTAACGAAGACTTCCACCAAATATTATTTTTCTAGTAGATTTCTTGCAGTGGTACATGTTGGAAAAAGTAAAGCTTGTACTGTGTTCTTGAATACCGTAGAACTCTAGTAACATTATAAACAATAAACTTATGAATTAACTGACGGTTTTTTCATAATTAATCTACATAACTCATACCATACTCCCATTTAATTTAGTCATAGGTCAGTTTATTGAATATCAAATTTGCTAAAACACGTATGCGGGGCAATTGACGTTCATGGGACACTCGAGAAGAAAAACTCAAACTTGTGTGTTGCTGCAAAGATCTGTAAACATATTAATTGCAAAAAATTATATGACTACAGGTCTCCTTGAGTAATATCCTACAAATGTTCTAATTATAGATTAGATGACAAAATATCACTTGTGTAAACATCAACTCAATTTACATAGTAAATAGAGAAAAATAAAAAAAAAATGAAATAATAAATCCACGGGTAAGAAAAAAAATTATATACCGTATATAATTTTAGTTGTTGATTCTTTAATAATGTAAATAAAAAAAAGACACAATAATTTATTTCAGTTATCTAAGCTATCCTAAATAGTATAAAAACCTATTATTCATATTAAAATTCTACATTATCAACTTATTACTTTTTTAACAAATGTGAGTTTACATAACCATGGTATCTATTAATTCTATATAAATATTTATTATTTGATCTATTAGTACGATATCATAGTCATAATTTTTTACTAAATTATTCATGTATTACATACCTCATTTAAAATTCTAAGTAAATCATGAGTATAAATACAAAATACCAATCCCAACCGACGCTTTCCTGTTCCAGCTCTGTATAGATTCTTAAGTAATTTTAATTGAGCTTAGACATTGATTCATTGTTTCATATATTTATTTTTAGTGTAAAAAGTATGTAATATGAGTTATATTACATTAACCATATTAATTCAATATTAAATCAGTAATACATATAACCGTTAAACCATCACTTCTGTCCATGCCCTAGTATAGTTAGAGTACAGTCATATTATATGAATCTAGTGATTCATATGATGCAAGTCCATGTAGTAAGTGTAATGTGGACATACCCTATACGATTCAGTAATATTACTCAAGTTAAATCAAATAACTCCAATCCAACACCGTATTACACCTGGTACCATCTGATGAGCGATTGAAATAAGAGCTGTAGTAAGTGCGTAGTGATGCTAAAGTATCTGTAATGATATCTCTATTAAGTGGATTCAAGTCATTATACTAGTAATAATATTATCTAGATCTAATCAATTAATGAGCCCTATTCAGTAACCAACCTATAATGCAGACTTAACAACTCAAAAACCCAACCGACTATCAGGTAACCTTATGTACTATCACACCCACATAAAAAAACTAACTGAATAGTACATACTATAAGAATCTATCGATCGTAGGATCATGAGTAGCAATAAATATGTTAGCACACGTAAAATAATTATCAGAGATACTATATGCTCCGGTCATTAGTTATTGATAAACTCAGTGTAAAATATATCTCAAGTCGACCCACTGCTCACTCCATATTACCATCTGCTATCCCTCGCTACTGTCAATAATTTGCATGTATAGTAGCAAGTTGTAGTCCTCATTGATTGTGATCGCGACGTCGGAGAACTCCAAGTCTAATGATAGTCGCACTATGCTCAGTTTGAGGTGCTGCGGTCTCTCTCAGTCGCTAAACGTGGGTGTGTGATGTACGTGTAGAGTTGAAGTGACGACAAATATCTTTAATAACTCTTAGAGCACTGTGTATTGTGATGACAACCTAATTGTGAAACTTGCTGAACATGAATATATAATTGTTGTACTGGTTCTAATAGGTCTAATCAGTTAGCTATATTAATACGAAACAAGTACTCGGACTGTGCTTTCCTGAATTGTAAAGGCTTCAACATAAACACATGGTTATTTGTCCAGATACTCGTAATGATCGAGAGAATGCATCTGTAAGTTATACGTATGAATTGTCTCAGAATCACAGTAATCAAGAATTATAAACCTGTAAATAAAATCATCAATTAATTAAACAATAAATTAAACTGATAACATTAATAAAGGAATGAATATAAGATAATCAATCGATTAATATTAATGTATAATAATAATAATAATAAACTAACTAAATAATTAAAATAGATATTATAACTATAATAACAATATGAGTCATTACAATAAACGAAACTCAATAATTTAATAAGTCTACAATACATATATATTAAGCAAAAGTGCAAAATCACTAGCAAATAAAAATAAATAAAATGATGTATTTATAATCATAATCGTAATAATAATAATAATAATAATAATAATAATTAAATGAATAATATAATACATAAGTAATAATAAGAAAATAGGAATAAATGAATGAGGTGTCATGAGGGGACATGAGTGGTATGACTAGACTCTATGATAATGCTAGGATTAAACTAGATAACATAAATAATTAATAGTATCACTATGATATTGTATGAATAAATATATATATATAATATAGTGATATATAATAAAATAAATAATCGAAAATATATAATAAATATAATAATAATAATAATATTATATAATAAGATATTTAAAAATATAAAATAATTACGATATATAATTATAATAAGGAGCCTCCACTGAGTACTCATAATAATAACAATTCTATCAAATAATAATAAACTCCACAATGAACATACAATATAAGAATTAACACTGGCCGGATAGGTGGACAATATCTAAAGGTACAATAGTTCCATTGATACGAATGTCTTGACTGAAATTTATCGTACCCATGCATGACTTTTATTTGCACCGTATTACACACTGCGTTATCTTCCGCGTTTACGTCTCGTATGTCGATGTGTGAGAGACAGATCTGAGAATATGTGATAACTTTGTGCATTAGTACTCAAATATTACTTCAGGTCCTCAAAGTGCACCAGAAGTCCAGATGTTAGCTATACCTAGGGTATTACTAGTACTACCTTATACCATGTCAATGTATAGTTATTATTACATAATGTATAGAGCGCCAGTGATCTCTCATCACTCAAGTCAAACGCGCAGTTATAAATAATATGGCGTGAGGAAAAAGTGAGAGTAGGCATACTCAGTCAGAGTATCTCACTATGCGTAAGACTAACATATATCAGCTGGTAGAAAAGAATATAATGTCAATGTGACGTATGTGTTACCAGAATATGATGATACACACATACAGGAACTTATATGAAAGTGCTCAGTAATATAACCAATGCAAGGACGACGAATACATCGGAGCTAAGATGCGTCCATCTACTAACATCGGTACAGGCTCACATTAGGTGATATGAGTATGATAACTAGGTTAGGATATGTAGTACCATAGAGACGACCTGATGGGAGTATATACTAAATAACTTACTCTGTAGAGAATTAGGTATGAAACAAAGTAGGACCTGGAAGGTCAACTTAGATTCAAAGTAGATATAGTAATGCTAAGAGAGCAAGTAGATCAAGAGCCAAACACGAGTATTGTCAAAAACTACACCTCATAAGAGCTATAGGGGATCAAGTAATAAGGGTAGATAGTATTTGAGTGGATATATGGTGAAGTAGACTGAGGGATAACGATTTATATATGAGGGTAGGTGAGTATAAAAATCCATAGTCAATATTTAGTTATATAGAGTCGAAAGTACATGATTGAAAGTATGATACAGTATCGCTGATGTAGTAATGACGATCTCGCTGATTGAATATAATAATCAAATAAAGCTATACTAGATCGGATCAGGAAGCGGCTAGTGATGTAGTTAGATTGACTAAGTACGTGACTGAATGTACTAGATTTAATGAGTACTAAGGGTTAGGTATGTAGAAAACATGTACAAGGTGACTTAAAAATAGATGACTTTGAGATAACTAAGTAAATGATGACTCAATGATAAGAAGCACAAGTGATATTATTATATATTTACTATGATTTATACAGGTTTTTGGGCAAGGGTGCTATGATTATATATTATAGATATTATGACGTATAGATTTATTTATACTTGAGGTAGGTGCTATGGTTATAGAGTATGGAATGTAAGTTTAAACAAGGCTAAACATAAAAAATTTACAATAGTTTATGATAATCTAAATAAATCAATATAGAATACGAAATTTGAAGACATTATAATTAATGTTTGAATGTATGGTAAATTAATATTAACAACAAGACATGTAGACACTAAAGAAGGAGACGGTTGTAAGGTAGTAGTAGATGGTAGAATAAATATTAATGTTAACTGTTAATTAAAGTAGTGTTTTAAGTGTGACATAATAATATATACATTACTATAAAGTAGCTTTTGTAAAGCAAGTATAAGATGTAACGTGTATATAGATAGCATATAAATAGAATCTAAATAAAGACGATAGGGTATATGACTAAGTAATTAGTAAGAGAATTATTGAAGGTAGTAGTGATAGATTGGTACGTATGATTATATGATTACGAGGAGTTAGGTAGTGGTGAAAACTAATGACGTAATAACGAGTATAATATATGTACTGACTCATTGATATTAAGACAATAGAGAGTCAAGAGTTATAATCTAAAGTAGAGATCAAGAGATTATTATAATAGATGCTAAGGCTATTATAGACAGAAGGGATGAGGTGAGGTGAGTAGGCGCGTACTATAGTGGAATGACGGCATTATTATTAACAGCGTTATATAGGTAGAGGTATAAATAACTGAGAAATGGTAGCAGGGATAAATCATATAATAAAAGTAACAATATATACAGTAATATTAATATGTTATATATAGTATAAGTAATTGTAATGCAGCGCTGGAGGTCAGGTCCAAACCTGGTATGGGGAAATCTACAGACGTCTAACGTTTATATATACGAGAATTATATAGAACATATTATACCCTGACAGAGTTGAGCATTAATTATACGTGGAATTGTATGTTAGGTATTTTAACGACATATAGTAGCATGTACTATACATCATAGAAAGTCGGTCACCTCATAGTGATGGCTCAGCTGCAATCACTATACTTATCACCTCGTAAAGTATGTATAAGTTAAAAGTCTCTTCCAGTCTGCGCCTGTATGCTGCCTATACTTGTTTGTTCAGCCGTACCCTGCCTACCTATTACTAACCTACTTAGTATGATTGCAACTCCGTGGATGTAGTATTCTAGTCTAGAGACCCACCCCTGATGGGCTGTCCTAGACTACTACTACTATATAATATATATAACTGACTTATAAACCTGTTAATTCACGGCGTATATTATAATAACTAAAATTAATAAGATAACAAAATAAAGTGTATTTATTAGATTAGACGAATAGGTAAAGTAACTCACATAGCATACGCACTCAAGGCCCAGTCAACGGTACCTGAGCAAACTCCGCCGAAGCAGACTCAAGCATATCTTAAGTATAAGTGTCAAATACTTATAAATGCGTCTACATACCAAAGTGTCACCTGAGACAACACTTTCACTCGCAGGTAAGGTAGGGTATAGTGATCATACCACCGATAAGGTAGGGCTCATCACTAGTAGGATACTAGATTATAACGCGTGAACGACATAGTATGGTAATACGTCTACCAGCGAACTACCTGTATCCGCCAAAGTGGTATGATTATTAAAAATGAAGTTAATGAAAACGCTAGTTAAATCCACAGAGAATAAGCGGAAGCCAGAGTTACGTACCGGACCTCAGGAGCCCGGATATACTCTGAGTGGAAAGTATGACCGGTAATTATATATAGTATAAGTCGGAGCCGGCCTCACGGTAAGCGTAGAAGGTACTAGTGTGAAAAAATAACTAGGATACCTGGTAAGAAAGCGTAGTAGTGCTATGAACTAAGAGTACGTAATAGCCCGTTCGGGAATCTGAGGCTGTGAGAGTCCAGAATATGTAGTTCGGTCATCGGACTTAAGAGCTCTATAAATGTGGAAAGGGCCAGGCCGCCCCCTAACCGCCTAGGGGGGACATGGTCCATCTATAGCGTCGGCTTTACGACGGAGGTGGTATACTAGTTTATATCATGCACTTATAAGGTGATATATATTTTATATATATTTATACTATATAATATATCGGTTACATAGAGTTAGGAGGATAATATATATATATATAGATTACCTAAAGGTAGCATAAAACGCTAATGTCGTATATACGATACAGGAGGGCTAGTGAGGTAGTTCAGGTGCGGCCATATAGTATGACTGGGTAACGATCTTAACATATATATATATATATAGATAGATATAATAATTAGACATAATATATGAAGGATATAGATGAATAGTATAATATATATATATAAGGTAATAGAATCACAATAGTAATATATATTATATATAGAATAGATATAGAGATATATATATGATAAATATATATATACGTATAATATAAGTAATATATATATGTAAATATATATAATATATATAAATTTAAATATAATATATATAATTAAGTATAATAATAATAATATATCTTTTGATAGTTAATATATATATATATAAGATAGATAAGTATAATAATATAATATAGATATATATATATATATATTATACCACCATATCTCAATACATAATGTGATTAGTAGTCGTACAGTGGAAGATCGTGTGACGTTTTCTTAAATTATGCCCATATGTCTGTATTCCTATCACCCGCATGTCTATATAGTATAAAATTACATTTAAAATTTCCGCTTAAATATATATTGTTGACATTTCCTTGATATTTGGTTAACATCATTATTAAAGATATTAGAATTTTATATTATAGAATATAATATTCATATAAGATTAAATTATATTATATATTAGAGTATATAATATATATTAATAATATATATAATTAATATTAATTAACATAATATATATAAATTATAAGAATAATAAATATAGATTAATATAATATATATATTATATTATGTATAATATTAAATATATATATGAATATTATATATATATATAATTTAGTAATATATAACTATTCAACACTCCACACACAACCCCTCACTGATTTGATTATGGATTAGTTCTAATGTATGATGTACTATATATATTATATATATTATATAGATTTATCCTATACACCCCATCCGCACAATTAAATCGCGAGTAAACCTTCAGCATATATACCACCAATCAACTAAGCATCCATGCCGACAAATCAAGCAACCTCAATATAATCGTTACTACCGACACATCGCCAACACGAATCACGTATGACTAAATTAATCTACCACATACTTACTATCTCATCCTATAGATATAATATAATTAAATATATAATTATATATAATTATATATATTATATATAACCCCTAATAATACTTAATCATAGTCATATATATATTACAGCCTCCTGTAAATTCGTAATCTTATACAAAGGTATGTTATGATACCTGATACCGTCAGGGTGCATCCTCATCAGCATAATATCATAACTATATATTATAATATATAATTTATTTTATTTATTATTTATTTATTTTTTATTTATTTATTATATTTATATTATATAGATTTTATATAATAATATATATATAAATAATTATCTATATTTATTATAATATAGATGGAAAAGACCCT
>JABUQX010113740.1:5000-12500 GCA_015478945.1 Trachelipus rathkii
TAATATATTATATTATATTAAATAATGTATATAATAATATATATATATTTTAAAATAATATAAATATTATATATAATAATTATAATAAATTAATATTAATATATATATATATTATATATATATATTTAATAATAAATATATAATATATATTATATAAAAAAAATATAAATATATAAAATATAAATATATAATATATATATTATTATTAAATTATTCATTATATTATTTTTAATAAATATATATATACTATTTATTATATTTATATACATATATTATATATATAATATAATAATATTAATATATATTATTATTACAGAAAAGGATATCCAGATGATATTTAAATTATACTATCACCAACTATAGCACTGAAAAATTCAGTTTCTTCTTTTCTTCTGAACTTATTTTACTAAATTTCACCATGGAAAATTTTAACTTAATTAAAAGTTCTTCTATGATGTAAGCCAAATTTATAATACCTACTCATGCTTCTATGGAGTCTTTATTACATTTCAAGAAAAACCCTTTCATACAGCCTTTTGTTTAATTGTTGCTATTCAGATCAAAAAATCTATAAGATTCAGAACCGCATCTTTATGAATCATTCCACGATGTTATTTAAATAGTTTTAATTTCCTGTTCCGAAAGAATTAACGCATTTGGTTGTCAAAAAATCACGGTTAAATTCATACGTAATGATCTGTCAAAAAAGACTACATATTGCCATAAAGAACAAGCTTCTTAGGAAACTTGTTTGAATTAGAGTAATTTTGGAATTCCCTCCCAATAACTTAGATTTTAAGCATAAACTAAGAACTTTCCTTTCATCTGAATGATATATTATAATTATTTATAAATTTTTAATTATACAATTTATTCTTTTTCTCTCTAATTGAAAAATATAATAAATTGTATATATTCTAATTATATATATATAATAAAAATATATAACAATATAATAGAAATATAATAATATATATTGTATTTCTTCAAATTATATATAATAAGTTTAGTTATTAATTTGAATATCTCCTTTTGTCTTTGATGTTTGTTTCAATATTATGCAAAATGATTTAATATTCGGAGCTTATACACTAAATTTCAGGAATCATTTTAACTTTTTCGATAGGACCTTGTGAAATTATCCTCAATAGCAAATAAATACGTTTCTTCTTCTCTTGTACAACCAGTGTTTAAGCATTATAATACTCCCTACGAGCACAAATCGAAATTCTCCAGCAATATTATAATGAAAATAATGTTTCGAAGAAATAAATTATTTATTTTAAAATTGGTCTTGTAAACATTTTAAACATATTTTATATAATAAATATTAATTTAATTATTAAGCCCAGCATGATTAAAAACTACCAAACACCAATAAAAAATACATTTCAAAAATTAGCATAATATAATAATATAATATATATAATATATATAATATATATTATAATATATAATAATATATATTAAATTTATATATATATATATTTATATTAATATAAATATATCAGAGCACTCTGCACCTTACATCCTCTCACGATACATATAAAGCATCAATTTTGGGCAATTACAAGGTTTCAAATATTTTCATTTTTGAAAGTGTAAATAAATGAAATTTACAATAAATATAAATATGCAAAATTGAAAACGAAAATGAAATAGCCGCTATCAAGAATGCTTAAATACATTAATAGATCTATCGTGCCCAAGGAAAGCTATTATTTTGGGAATTTATTATATTAAAATTTATATAAATCCTCTGGTTATAATTATATGTTAAATACTAATACAATAAATAATTTTTAACAAAAATATTTTAAAAACACATAAATAATTAAAACAAATATTAATATATAATTAAAATTATAAATAGTAATTTTAAATATAAAAAAAGTAACGTGAAAGACTACAATAGAAAAACGATTAAACAGAAATTTAAATTAATAGTACTCAAGTAAAATAATAAGATATATATATAATATATAATATATATAAATATATATATATATATATATTATATATATATTTAATATAATTAATAAATAATAATATTATAATATATAATATTTATATATAATTATATATATTAATAATATAATATATATATATATTAATATATTATATATATATATATATAATATATTGAAAGAAATAATATTTATATATATATATATAATTATATTATATATATATAAATATATAGATATATATATATATATATATATATATATAATATCATATGTACACTTTTATAATGTAATATGTATATTATATAATATATATATATATATATTACATATATATATAATTATATATACTAAATATATATATATATATATATTTATATATATTATAATAATATACAGAATGCCAGTTACCGCGGTACATGTACCTATGTATCGGGCGATACTTTTTGTACTGATACCGGTATCGCCCAACACTTTTGAAAATTACCAATGTACGGTATCGCCCTAATCAATTTTTGTTTATTGGTACGAAAAATATCGGTACTTTATTGGGACATATTGGGATCATGCCATGCTTCTTTTTAGGAATGCTTTTTTTTAAATTATTATTTATTATTTAATAGATACTTATAAATAATTACTTATTAATATTCTGTGTAAAGACTTTGTTTTTAATCTATATTATGGAAAAAAGTAGCCTCAACATATCCATATTTAAACTATGGACGATAAGGCTGTTTTACACTTATTTTCAGAAACTTAAAAGAAAGTTGTAATGATCCGTAGTAACGAAAGTTTTAAAAAATAATCTAAAAAGCCTGAAAAAAGTTGTCTGCAAATTTTCATACTTCATGACTAATACTGCCAGATGCTTCAATTTGCTAAAAAAAAATTATAGTTATATAACTTTTGTTACTAAAGAATAAAATATTATTTTTATTATTTTTTCATCACTTCACGTTCGTGGGCACGGGAGGAAGCTCCCTTAAATCCTATGCATCATTTACCGCGTTCCAGTCTCATGCATCAATTTAGCATCTAAAAGTTGCTATATGCTATTTTATATGCTCTAGCATTTTTTAATTTTTTTACTTATTTTTAAATTCAAAAATGGACCCATTCTCCTATAAATAACATGTCTCAAATATATATTATATATAATTTATGATAATTATATATATATATATATATATATAAAATATATTATATATATATAATAGATAATATATATAATATATATATATATGTGTGTGTTTGTGTGTGTGTGGTTGTGTTGTGTTCTTCAGCCAATGTCAACAACGGAATATTTCTGTAATGATGTCAATTATTTAGAAACTTGTAGGAATAAAGAGGGTCTCTATATGCGAATTGCTCATGAACCTTAGAAATTTTCAATAAAACCGTGTTGTTCCGATTAAATTGTATTTTATGGCAAAAATAATTGGGGTTCATATAAACGTATCTCGATTCAAATGTATTACATCTCATAAACCACGCGGAAAAATTACGTTCCTATCGAATAGTTACCACAAATGTGAGTTGTAATTAGGTTTAACATCGTGAATTGAGGGCCGAACCACATGCATGCGACTTATATAGCACCTAGAATAGGAGTTAAATACATATAGGATACAATATTTTTAGAGATTATAGTAACGATATAAGTAATAATGATAATCGTAATACGCTATATAAACACATCGGAGACGGTACCATACGACTTAATAATTTGAATTGCACGGGGGATTAAAATTAGTCATTGTTCGGATATACTCACGGTATAATAGGTAAGTAATACGGCAATTGAAAGGACTAAGTAACTAATATTTAAATAGATATATAGCTATGCCTAGTGTAAAATATGTGAGCGCTATGCTTATACTCCTCTAAGTACTATACAAAGTGTCAGCCTCCATTGTATAATTACCTTCACTGCTAAGGTGAGTATATACTATAATATTAGAAGTTACTAGTAAGGATTCAGACAGCGGACTTAAGCATTCAGTATAATAGAAGTGACTAGATAGTAATGATATAGTAATATTTAACTGAAGTGTAATTCACTCACGGTCATTTATTGTATAGTTATAACTACTCACACTGAGATAATGATAATATAATGAAAATTTGCGACAATATAGGTGTAACCCCCATATAATAATACGCCATATGGATATTAAGGCTAGAGCATAGTGTAAGTCACATCAGTTAATATAAGATAGTATCTCCCTTACCTTATATCCATACCGAACCGGGGACGGGGTAGAAGTTAATTTTGCAACAGGCCCGTCTGATAAATAGTATATGGTGAGCATATTCACGGCGTCGTGTAGTAAAGGAAAAAATAGGGGGATCGAGGCGTTATATAATATGTGAGTGAATATCAAAGAGGTATATGATAGAAGACTAAATAAGTGAGGTGTGCATAATAAATATGTATACTAGTATAAGGCTATAGCGCGATAGCCTAAGTATATTATACTTAGAGTTTGGTGTAATATTTCCTCACTCACGATAGTCATGATATAATTAATACTAGCTCAGGCACACTATACAACATGTTTAAGGGAAACTACTAATACGCTATAGATATAGCTATATGCATGATATATATGTCGTTCACTCGTACCTTAAGACCTATAAATTATGTAGCACCTCAAAATATTATTAATATGACACCAATAGTGGTAATTAGACCCGGATCGGCTCCAACTATAAATAAATATATCACTACGGTGAAGCACCCCATTTCAATGAGATTAACAATAATGGTCCATTTATAACCAAAGCAAAGCGATCGGCAAACTTTTCCGTTCATTTGGAATATGTCGTGCTGGCATTTTAATTCCTTATTAACAAATTTTGACGACCCACATGTAATCAACTCATGTATAACCATAGTGGTACACCAAACTCGCGCATATGTTTGCAGAACTATTCTATGTCATCTACTACATTCTATGCACGTCGGAATACTAAAATAACAACCGTCATAAACCTGCATAATAAGATTAAGAAGAGTGACAATGATAATATGAGAAGAGTTGCCAGAAATACACTACTATCGATAAATCTCTTCCCTAGTTCCTCCGGAGGTGCCCCTCTTCAACTAAATCTTCGTAATGCCCTAGGGGCAGCTGTGACGAATTCATTTGTCCAACGCTGACCGTTACTATCTGCTCACTCTACTTGGGCTCCGATTAGTGATTTACTAAAGGTCGACCATAGCTGATGCATTATTTAACACAAGTTCACACCGTACTCGCTCATGTAGCATATAGGGGATGACTATCAACACTTTATCGTGGGACACTCTGTCACTTCGTCTAAGTCTACACTCCATCCATGTAAGATGCTTAGTAATGCCGACCTATCCTTTCCTCCTAAGGGATATGCAAACTTTAGAGACGACAGGACCTACAAGCAATATAATACATTACACCAATTGCTCTTCCCCATCAACCGATAATTCGAGTTATTGTCATAACTCTTTTGTCCTCCCGCACCTTCCTGTTTAGATCGTGACCTATTACCCTGCGTCCGGCTACTATTAACCTTTCAATATGGACCATAGCTAGGTATATCTATATATATATTATATATAATATTATATATTATAGTATAATAAGAGTATATATAGATAAAATAATACAGGAACATAAATATGTATAATATCTTCTACTATGGGATATTGTGCAACATTATTATTTGTAGTACCTTTCAAAATGGTCCTAAGATGGTTATTTGAACCTTACCATTGGATGTTGCATCAGTAAGTGTTACCTTACGAGACGGCGAAGGCAAAGTTTCTGAGTTTGATCACCTACGTCCTGCGAATTCTTATGTATTTAATTATAGGTCTCTCTCTTACCATATATCATAGATGGTATATATATATATAATATATTATATATATATATATATATATATATATATATATAATACTATATATATATATATATAAAATAAATTATAAATAATAATATATAGAGATAGAACATAATATAATAATATTACTATATATATAAATATAATATATTATATATATATCATCTAAGTATATATAATTATCCATATATATATATTATTAAATATATATACTATCAACTATTATCATATATTACTATATATATATATTGTTATCTCCTATATAAATAATATATAATATAGTAACCAATCATACATAATATAGTAATTATAATATTATATATATAAATATATTATAATAATATATAATAAAGTAATATATTTATATATATATAATATATATGAAGAGAAAGACCCCCCACTAAAGGTAACTTAAATCCATAGAATCAGACGAAGGGATCAAACTCAGATCCTTTCACCTCGCGAACTTACAAAGCACACAACCGTTGTGCCCTCAGTAGCTAATGAAGGTACAGTGTCACTTTTAAAAAAAGAAAATTAATATAGACCAAAGACAATCTGCTAACACATAATCGCCCTTAATCGAACTAGAAATATGATCGAGTGGCCCAAAACTTGGGGGGGACCGAGCCGTTTTTTAAAATTTTTTGTGTTACTATTTCCAATTAAAAGAGTTTAAAATAGAATGACCAATAAAACTTTGACAGAAAAGTTACTCTCATAGATTTAAAAGACAAAAACATATATAAATAAATTATAATATAAATATATATCAAAATAAATAATATATATATAATAATATATATATATATAGAATAGATATATAATATATATATATAAATAATTAATCATATATATATATATATACTATAAATATATATAATAATAGATTATATATTAATATATATAATATAAATATATATATATATATAAATAAATATCAAAAATTAATATACAAAACACCATATATATTAATATATAGAAATATTAATTATGTGATATGATGATAATTCATAAGTCTCAGGTAATGATCCACAATAGAGGAAAATAGCATGTTATCATGACCTCGGGCGATATTCTATCTAATTGACGAACTCGTATACGCCCAAACCTTCAACTAAAAGGCCGGGAAAAACATGCTCACTCTAACTCAAGGCATAAATCAAATACCTTAACCCTCAAATACCTATAATTAGTTACATACTCCCTAGGCTATCATTACATAAGAAAACTTTTTTAAAGTCTTGAGTGTAGCTAATCATAATATATAACTGCTAATTTTGGATACTACCTTTAAACTTTAAACGATATTAATGACACCTTTGCAATTATCCGTCGATCTAGAAGATATGCAAAATATAAATATTAAATAATATAGAGAAAAATACATATAATGAGATAACGAACGGAATATATAGTCTCAAGATAATATAGCATAATAATAATAATATATAATTAAATTTTAAGATATTCAAAATAATAAAATAATAATAATAATAATAATAATAATAATAATAATAATAATAATAATAATAATAATAATAATAATAATAAAACAATAATAAAATAAAATTAAAAAATTAAAAACTAAACTTAAAAAAATTGAATTAAAAATTAAAAATTCAAAAATAACAAAATTAATAAA
>JABUQX010113741.1:0-2500 GCA_015478945.1 Trachelipus rathkii
CTCACACGGGGTCAATATATTGTATTTTGTTTTTGAACGTAATTTATTGAGTTATTATTTTTTAATCTTTCAAAAAATAGAAATAATAAGATTCACATTGATAGAAATTAGACAACTTATCATTTTATGAGATACTTTTATTGAAACATGGAAAAAAAATTTATTAGAGGATACGTGATGAACTTCAATAAATTAATAATATAAATAATAATAAATATAATAACAATAAAAAACTAACAACAGATAAAAACGATGATTAGGACATTATAATATATCATTAATTCATGAAATTTAATATAATGACTTTAAAGTGTAAGATGGGACCAATAAATATAATTAAATCGCATATAATTATATTTATATTAATTTTTATCAGATTTACCTTTAATGTCACTATCATTGCTGCTGAAATAATACAATAATTTAATTTTATATTGTGTTATATGGTGTGTATAGAATTAATACGTTATCTCAATTAGATGATCATATGGATAGATACGAGTCACCTCAGAATGTCGTTCATGAGTTCAATTATAATAATAATATCGAGTTACTAGCGAAGTAACGTTATCATTATAGAGTATCATAAATAAACGTAATCACCAAAAAGATTTTATAAAGCCTAGATATATAATATATATATACTCCACATAAATTAATTTTATAGATTCTTTTATTTATTTTCACTGACGCCATATATATTTTGTAACAGATAACCAAAGTGGTAAATATTATAAAAAGTATGTACCGATTTACGCTCATACTAGTTCATCACATCTATTACTCTACTTTTTATAGTATTAATAAAAACTTATTTATCAAGGGGTCCTGGACTGGCCAATTTCGGGAAATTTAATTGAAGAATGAATTTATATATAATAATAATTAATAATAATCAAATAATAATAAATAATATAATAATAATATATCCATATATAATAATAATTAATAATATAAATTAATAATATATTAATTAATAATAAAATAATTAAATTAATTATAATTAAATAATAATTAAATTAATAAGTAAGATATAATGAGATAGTAAATAAATACATATAGTGAGAGAAATTAGAGTCAATATATTATAATAACATTTCTTACACTCATGACTTAACCAATTATAATAAAGTAAATCAAATAATTCTATATAAATAGACCATGTGAGAGTGAATCTTTAGAGTGAGTACACTCAACATAATAGTGAGAATGATAGATGGAAATAATAAGTTAAATCAATAATCACATAGATTTAAAAAAAATTTGAGATGAAAGTATTTACACTCATATTATTAGAGATGATACTTAATAGAATATATTTATAATTATTATTATATACTGAGATAATAGTTGAGAGTGAGCTAAATAATAATAACTCATTATTAAATACATAATAATCACAAATATCATACTTGTATATAGACACAACTATATACATCATAATAATATATGCAGAATTAATAATATAATAATCCCTATATACAGATAGAGTGAGAGTGATTGAGATCGAGAGAGTGAGTAATGAGTAGGTCGGATATAAATAGAATATATTAGTTATAAGAGTCTAATTAATAATCCACTCAATTACCTCAAATAAACATAACATAACTAATTCACCTATCACATACTGCTAAAAATTTGAGATTTGTAAAAATAATATTTAGATCAAATATTTTAATAGAAAATATAAATATATATACATAAATAACACTTATCATGAATGATAAAGTATAATATATGAGATAGTGATATAAATGATTATATAATAATAATAATCCATATATATATTAAGTAAAGTGACTACTTACACTCAGTGAAGTGCCCAATACATAATTATAGTGAGATACATGTAAGTGGGAGCCACTCACTGAGATAGATAATAATATACATGCCGACCAAGCCGACACAAATATTATAATAGATCACATATATATATAATAATACATGAGACTATATATATTTTATAATATATAATATATTAATTAATAATATAATAATATATATAATAATTAGAAATTAAATATATATACTTAAATAATTAATAATAATTAAATAATAATTATAATTAATATTATAATAATAAATATAATAATAATTACTATTATTATAATACTAATAATAATTTTATTAAACAATTTTTGTTAAAAAGTATATTAATAAAATCTGATTAACATCGGTTAATAATATAAATATAATAATAATTTAAATAATTATAAATATAATTAAAATAATAATAATAATATATTAGTATAAATATATAAATTAAATTAATAAACTAAAATAAATATAATATATAAACTAATAGTAAATATATATATTATAAAATATAAAAATATAAATATAATAACCAATAAAATTATGCCTATTATCTAGAGTGTTCCAGTCAATGTATAATAAATAATAAATAATAATGTTATAAAATATATATAAAAATAATTAATATATAAGATAAAAAAATCGAACAAATGAGAAGAGATAGAGAAAAAGTAGAATGAGAGTG
>JABUQX010113741.1:7500-10000 GCA_015478945.1 Trachelipus rathkii
CCCCCCCCCGCCCCTCTAAATACATTTAAATGGGGTTGAGGAGAATGTGGGAGGGAACACTTCGAGAATCTGTATTAACATGATTGGCAGTAATGAAGAGGTGATAAGGTGAATTGTGTGTGGATCGTTGATAGTGCAAGAAGGATACGGGTATTTTGGGGGGCGGGAGGTGCGGAAATTGTAATTGTTTTATGTCTTTTCCTTTTCAATTGATTATGACAAGCAAATATTTTGATTTCCTCATTAAGTAGAAAGCAAATTTTTGTTGCACCTCGAAAATGTTTGAAAAAGTTCCATCGATGTTCGGGCGAAAGTTTTTCATAACAAGCATAACAATTTTAATATGATTAAGAGTAGTTGCTGTCACTAATGATGAATACTGAAATGTAATAAATACATAATAGAAAAGTTGAAATAACAATGTAATATAATTAAAACCAAGTTCACATGTGATTATATATTACAAAGGACTTAAAGTTTTTTAAAAAAGTTTAATGTCTTGATTCCTTCTTAAATTAGGCTAAATCTTCAACAGGTCTTTTAAATACTTCTCTAACCCATAACAATCCCTCGCAACATTTACTTCCCTTTGTTTCGCACATTTTTTATCTTTCTCTATTCTTATTCTTAAATTTTTTTTAATCTTTTAAATACTTGATCTTAATAGTGAACTAAAACAGCGCAAAGTTGATTTCAGTAGAGTTTTTAATGTATTGTACGTCACATAAATCTGAACAGCAATAAAACATACAATACCGCTGGAAATTTTCGACAGCTTGAACGCCTCTAAAACTTTTCTTCAGTGCTGGTGCTGAGAGATAAGAGAGAGAGAGAGAGAGAGAAGAGAGAGAGAGAGGAGAGAGAGAGAGAGAGAGAGAGAGAGAGAAGAGAGAGAAGAGAGAGAGGGAGAGAGGGGAGAGAGAGGGGAGAGAGAGAGAGAGGAGAGAGAGAGGGAGAGAAGAGGAGAGAGAGAGAGAGAGAGAGAGAGAGAGAGAGAGAGAGAGAGAGAGAGAGAGAGAGAGAGAGAGAGAGAGAGAGAGAGGAGAGAGAGAATGTTGCATCAATCATTTGTTGTCCAAATCAGAAGTCTTTTTTCCTTTCAGCCTTCGATGTATTCCTCCTTTTGGTGTTCTGCCGACAACCATTGCGAAAGATTCTTCCCAAACGCACAAATGTTTTCATTCATTTATATTATAATTGTTCATAATTTTCTTTTAACATTATTATTTTTCCATTAATCTTAGAGAGAGAACAAACTAAGGAGACTCAAACAATCAAAAATTTTTATAATTTGAATAATTTCAGGACAAAATCAAGACCTTGATTTCCTGTTTTGTTTCTTGCATTTTCAATTGTCAATTAAAGTAAAAATCATTTGAAAAATTATTAATTATTATTATTATTATTATTATATATTATTATTATTATTATTATTATTATGTATTATTATTATTTATTGTGTATTAATTATTATTATTTTGAATTGGAGTGTAATTATTATTATTATTATTATTATTATTATTATTATTATTATTATTATTATTATTATTATTATTATTATTATTATTATTATTATTATTATTATTATTAATATTAATTATGTATTATTATTATTATTTTTATTAATTATTATTATTATTATGATCCTTATATATGTATCTATTTTTTTATTATTATTATTATTATTATTATTTTTTTTATTAATATTACCCTCTTTCCACATTGGCCGGCGATATGGTGCGTCTCATGCACCGGAAACAGAAAAGTAGTAGAAGAATATGACCCAAATCGAAAAGAAAGTCCAGCCTTACCGCCCCTTTATTCCCTTAAGTGAGAACTATTCGAAATCAGAAAATCCACCTATGGTTTCATTCGGTAAACTGCTACGGACGCCTCACTTATGATATCTCGTCATGAAGAGTTCATGTCTCTTTGCCGCAGGTGGACCACAACCAATGCCCCCTCAAAACCAGCTATTCACTCCAATTATGCACCTTTCTTCCTCGCCTCTGCCAAACTCACATATCTCTACCACAGGCATTCCTTTACTCGCACTCAATCTACTTTTCTTGTCTCCCAGTCGTCGATTCTAGTACAGCTGCACGCAACGCATATATCCGCTTGAGCCAGTCGCGACTATATATCCACCCTTTTTTACCTGAAACGCTAACCATGCTCAACGTAACTTTCATTTATTCTCTCATTTATCCTTTCTCACACCCACAGCATATTCTCTAAGAGCGTTCATTTTGCTAATTTGTCAATCTTCTCGTGCATAACTAGCAAGGCCGTAAGATTTGCTTTTGAACATTTTGTGCTTTGCTTCTTAATTCCAGACCATAGTCCATACTATGCATAAACACAGGTGAACAAAACATTTCTCTTTTTACCATCTACTCCGACCAATAGTGCTCACTACTATACATTGAACACAGGTAACAACATTCCTTCATGTAGAGACCTAGAGCAACTCCAAGACATAGTCCCTTTAACATCCTCC
>JABUQX010113741.1:20000-34066 GCA_015478945.1 Trachelipus rathkii
CGCACGAAGTTTTTTTTATGTACTGTTCCTGATAGAACAAAGAATACTTTATTAGCATCTATAAAAACATAAAACCTGGCTCCATCATTAGCAGTGACTGTTGGCGATCGTACCATAACATAAGTTCTCTCTCTGCCTATTCTTTTAGACATTTAACTGTAAATCACAGTCAAAATTTTGTGGATCCGAATACTGGAGCCCATACTCAAAATATTGAAGGTACGTGGAGTCTGTTTAAATATAAAATTAAGAAGTAAAAGGGAATGCGTAGACATATGACTGATTCATAACTCTTACGGCGTTTCGCATTGCTTAAATTTACGCCTCACAGACGCTTCTAAAGTTCAGAATATTCGAAGTGCAGTTGGAATATCAGAATGTTGTACATATTTTCTTGCAAGTGCTTAGAGGACAAAAGTTCTTGAAGAAATAGAACTTATTCCTAAGAATAGCAAGAAGATATTAGAAAAAGTTTGCGAAACTCTCTGGTGCCAACGTCATGAATCGGTTTTATTATTTTAAGAGAAGATAAACCCGATAATACCAGCTTTAGATCTTAAAATTAAAAGATGTCAGAGATTAATTGCAATTAACAATATTCAATTCTAAACAATATTTAAAAAAAAATTTAAATAAGAATACTAATTTGAAAGTTCAAAAAGCTTTATAAAAATATTTCTTGGAATTAAATTATTGATTTGGCGAAAGCATATAATGAAGTGAATCTAGTTAAAGCTAAACTTTAAAGCTAAACATTAGAATTACAGCAGATTTTTTTAAAAATGTCTAAACGCATCTTAATCTGAGCTGGGTATTGAAATTGCTATACCAAGAAAAAATTCCAAAAATATAGACCCAACATTCCTACTTCCGACCCACAACAGACTATTATCGCACATCTATTTTTATACTATTTTTAGATGATTTAAAATCAGCATTAGGAGAGAGGGTTTTTGTAAATCATAAAGAAATTTGTCATTTCGAACAGGTGTAATGTGCCATATGAGAAGATAAAAGACTATGTAACATTTTACAAGGAGAATCTTGAAAGCCCAATTGAAGTTTAGTAAAAGCAGAATGGTATATTTGCAAGTTGAAATGGCATCACAGGTTTACAGCACAGATCGTCCAAAAAAAAGCAATAGACGGACTAGTTTCCTTGTTCGCAGTCATAACTTCTAAATATTTAAATCTTGTTGCAAATACTGGAAATTTTACCCGTCTACTGCTTCAGTAAAAAGAAGCTTTTCAACATTCAGACATCTGAAAACCCACTTGAGAAATACTAATGGAGGTGAAAGATTTACTGGACTTGCCCTCCTCTACATACATCGAAATATCGACAAAAAACTGAAGATGTTATCTCGGACTTTGCTCACTCTCATGCTCGGCGATTAAAGTTAACAATTTAGGCAAGATGATTTTAGCAATTTATTTAAATTATTCCCATTTTTCTTAGAAATTTAATATTTGGTCCTTCCAATATATATATATATATATATATATATATATATATATATAATTAAAATATATAAATATAAATATACTATATATATAGTATAATATATATATTATATATATCGCTTGCCCCACCGAAAAAAAATTCTGGATACGCCACTGCTTATATAATAATATATATATATATAATATATATATATTATTATAATATATACTATATCTATATAATATATATATATATAATATATTATTATATACTAATATATATATATAATATATATATATATATACTTCAAATTTAAAATTTGAAATATAGCAAATAATTGTGCGTTTATTGCACAAATATCTTTGAAATATATAATATATATATATATATATATATATATATATATATATATATATATATATATATATATATATATATATATATATATATATATATATATATATATATATATATATATATATATATATATATATAGTTTTATGATCTTCATCTAAAATCTTCAGAATTCAAATTGGTATATTAGTGAACTTCCGTCAATTGACATAAGGGTAATGGTCTTTGGCAGAGGATACACCGGTTATATTATCATCGGTCGCACCAACTCATGCAATGGTGGTGTATGATGCTCTGATGTTTGGTCTATAGTATAACAGTGTTTTGCCCGAAGAATGTGTTGAAAATGTTGAAGTTGTCTGAAAAATTTTTGATGATGAAGAGAAATCGAAAACTAATGGAAATGTATAACAATCAGTCGGAAATAAATTGCTTGAATGGTTCCTCCATTGTTAATGATGCTAAAAAGGTTAAAGAAACTTCTGCTAATTGGTTTGTTAATTCATATTCTTCGATGTTCATGGATGAAGAGGAAAAATTTTGTAAAAATAAGAAGAATAAAACGAAACCAAAGATCAAAGAAGTCTGAAATATCTTTAGATATTTTATTATTAATAATAAAATTTTGTAAAAATAAGAAGAATAAAAGGAAACCAAAGATCAAAGAAGTCTGAAATATCTTTAGATATTTTATTATTAATAATAAAATATTGAATAGGGCCCTCCCCGTGGTGAAAAAAAAATTTAACAAAATTTGAAGTTCAAGACTAAAAGCCCAAAAAGTTGAATTTATGATGGGTTATTGGATACCAACCCTGCCTATACAGCTTTCTGATCAATTAGAATTACAAGAGTTTGATGGGATTTTTCCCTGCGAAGGAGCATTTGGCGATCTAATAGATGAAATTAGAAACTTTAAAAGTATAAATCGGCTAGTTATATTTTTTGTTTTTTGCACTTTTCTTTTATTCTTTATTTCTATTTTACTCAAAGTTATTTAAAATTTTCATGTTTTTCCTTAATATACAAATTTCTCATTAAATAAATGAAAAACAATTAAATGTTTTAGGCCAGCATCCCGAAAAGTTCAGGCATGTAACTAGAAAACTATAACATATACACGAAAATAAATATCATTTTATTAATCAGGAGACATTTTTACCGCAGAAATTAAAAAAAAAAATTAATTTATTCTAATATTTATTAATAACTCCATATTAATATTAGTAAAAAGTGCAGGCTCTGATGGACTGAAAGACGTTGAAAGCTGCAGTCTCGAGAGAAAAGTTGCCCAAATGTCGCTTTACAAATATAATTCAGGAGAAAATATTATTTTTTTCTTTTTATATCCTTATTAGGGGGTTCGAGCCGACGGAGGGACAGAGGGGGGGACGAAGTCCCCCCCGTCGTCCCCCGGTAGGCCGAGAAACCCCGACTCTATCCATCGTTCTTGTTTACCCGTGGGTATTTGTCCGTTTTAAAAAGAAAAAAATTCAACATTTGGCAACTTTCCGTCTCACTCGGGAGGAAGCCGCATCTTCGATTTATCAAAAAACTGTAAATTTTTCAACAATTTTTAACAATTTTAATTTTATAAAAAGCGTTAATTTTTTTTTATTTTTTTTAATTTCTAAAATGGAAAAAAATTCTACTGATTAAATTAAAATTATATTTATTTTCGCGTACCTATTATAGTTTTTTAGTTACATGCCTGAACTTTTCGGGATGCTGACCAATGTTTTAATAATCAATTTTTAGGCCAAATCCTAGATACGCAGGCAATGATATTTTTCGAACTTTTTTCTAAATTTCTGACACCTTTGCCACGCAATTTTATTAAAACTAGGCTAAGAATAGTGTGAGGTGTTTGATTTTAGGTTCGAATTTACTTAAAAAAAAAAAAAAAAAAAAAAAAAAAAAAAAAAAAAAAAAAAAAAAAAAAACAAATAAGCTTTCTTTTTTAAATTATTTTGCTTCACTAATTTTGTTAAAGGAAAATTCTTTCAGACGTATGCATTTATTAATTCAAATATTTAGTATAATAATTAATAATAATTAATAATAATAATAATAATAATAATAATAATAAATCATTAATAATAATAATTTTTCAGACGTATGAATCTATTAAATTCAAAATATTTAAGTATAATAATAATAATAATAATAATAATAATAATAATAATAAGTAATAATAAAATACTCTTTTCAGTTTTTTTAAACAATTTCTATTTAGTCAATTATGCGAGTCAAATTGTTACACGGCCCGCTCGCTGAGCATTAAGATTTGCAGACGTTTTCAAAGATCAGGTATTGTATAATTTTAATTAAAGTCACGACATATATATATATAATGAAAAATTAATCTAACTACAAGATAAAATAATTTTGAAAATGAAAAAATTCCAAATTAATATATATATATATATACTAGGTGTGCGAGATATATATATATATAAATATATATATATATATATATATATATATATATATATATATATATAATATATAATATATATATACTATATATAGTATTATATATATAAAGAACATTTTTAAAATAATTTTGCTTCAGTTCGTTAATTATAAATTTGTTGGAACGATTTATGCATGTTTAGCAACATTTTAGAACGTTTTATGTCCAAGTACTTTTTAATCTGCTGCTTATCTAAAAAAAAAATTGCCCTTATTTTATATTTTCGTTTAGAAATTATGTTGCCTTTTTTCTGAAAATAAAGCGTGCAATTGCTAAATTTGCTTCTGAGGCTTATCTTCTACTTTTGCCAGCATTCTACCATGCAGCCATCTATTTCATTTGGTTTACCATAAATCCTGGCTTAAACAATCCAAGAATTATCCAATATGCCGCCAGGAGATTTAAATATTATTTAATAATATTTCATTATCATTATTTTTATCATATTTTAATATTATTACTGTTATTGTCATTCCTCCCGATACTTTTTTGTAACTTTCGTTATATTATTATTATTATTATTATTATTATTATTATTATCCACCTCATGAAAGTCGATTCGTTGATAAAACCCGTGAGGTGGATTTGGACTTATCAACTTCCACCTTTTCTCAGCCGAAGTCACAAAATATCACCTATTTCTTTTCCAAACATATTTTTCAGAATCTACTTACAAACTTGCAAAAGAAAATTTATTTTGAGTTTTGAAGTTGAAGAATATCGTCCTTCAGAAATCACTTTGGAGTTTGCTGCCATTCAAATTAAAGCCTTGAATTATTTGCAAAAGAAACAAAGGATTCTTTGCCCTAATGGTGAGGGGAATAATGTAGTCTATAGTGGACTACGAAATTCAAACGCTATTGCCCTACGCTACAATTAAAATGTAGGGGTCGGCCCTGTATGAAGTCTATAGCTCATGCTGCCGTGCAGGAGTCCATAAATTTGCCTCGAAAAGGGCAAAGTAAGCTTGATGTTATGGATCTCAGAGTAGCCATTGGAGCACTCAATATGGGTGTTGACTATACAACCCTGCGTAAAATTAATTCGGCACAAAATCTGCCCACGATTTCACTAAGGAAATTTGAACAATATACACTTGAAACTCAAAATCTTATAGAAAAATTAACTGAACAAATAGATCAATTGGCGACAATAGTAACTGATTAACATCAAATAGTAGGGTATGAACCAAAAGAGAAAATGAACGTGCATGTTTCGTTTGGTGGTAAGTGGTTGACGAGGGAATAAATTTCTCTGATTGGTCTAGGCTTCGCTGTAGAAATAGAAATAGAAACAGGAATTATTTTGGACTTCGAAATGTTGAGAAAATATTATAATGCATGTTCGTGTGAAAAAGGAAAAACAAGTGGATATGTATGTATTCACCTATAAAATCTGGCAAGCTACAATGGTGCCAAATTTCAGTATATTTTTTCCCGCGCATAAAATTGAGTGGGTGTACAGGGTGAGCTTCACGGTAAAGATTCTGCAAAGAGATCTTGAAGATTCTTTTGAGCATTGACCCATAAATCAATATCTTCAAGTCCGGATTTAACTATATTTAAAAGCTTGGTGTAGCGTGATTTACAGCCAAAATTTCTATCTTTAGTTCTGATGCAAAACAATCTGGAATGATCACGTGATGTAAATAAACATCATATTAACAAATTAATTAAGGTATTGTGTACAAATTGATGTTATTATTTTAGCAATTTCTGACCATCAATGAATTTTGAGAAAAAATGAAATGTTTAATTATTCGTATTTTCCATTTGGTTTCAATATTTTTAATGATTGTGCCGAAAGAATTTTTAAATATGTTTGCCGCATATTTAATCTTATTTTTCTACCTATGGTTTTTAATATTGAACTTATTAAAATTCATTAAAATATATTAATTTGATAGATATATACATATATATTTATGTATATAAATGATGCTGGTTTACATCCGATTAGTAAATTATTATTATTTTAAATATATATATATATATACTATTATATAATATATATATATATATATATATACTTATATTATATACTTATATATATATATATATATATAGTAATATATAGTAATACAAATATTTTAAAACTCAATCAGTTTTGATTTTTTTTTTTTTTTTTTTTTTTTTTATTTTTTATTATATTATCCTTACAGTTAATTTTAGGGGTGAAAAACATTATTAAAAAATATATAGGACCAGTTACGTTTTGCGACTCCGTTAGTTTTAAATTTTTTTTTTTAACCTTAACCGAATACCAAGGGTAAACCGCAAAGATGGCAGGCAAGTCGGGTCTCTCGGGGCCTTCCGGGGAAGGACAGGGTAGGACTATTTCCCCCCCCCTCCGGCGAGGGTCTCGACCCCGCCTCTTTGGTATTTGGTGTCGCGGGGGTTCCTCCGCCCTCCCCTACGGGGTATGGAAAACGTCCCCTCTGTCCCCCGTCGGCTCGAGCCCCCTAATTTTTTTTTTTTATTTTTTTTTTATTATTTTCTTTTTACATTTTTGTAATAAGCTTTACACGCTGATTCCAAATATGTAATTGGTTTTTCTTAAGTGTCGTACTTTTCGCAAATTTCCATTATTAATAAAAAACTATATATATTTTTTTTTTTTTTGCTTTTTACATTTTGTAATAAGTTTTATACACTGATTTTCAAAATTATGTAATTGGTTTTTCTTTAGGTGTCTTACTTTTCGAGATATTTCATCTTTTTTTTTTAAAATTTTATGATATAAATGTGAATTTTAAATTAATTATTTAAAAAATATTTCGAACTTTTGAATCATGTCTATCACCACTGAAATTTCATTGTTAGTATCATATACTAGCAAATGTTAAAAAAAAAACAAAAAAAAAATCAAAACTGACGGAGTCTTAAAACATAACAGGGCCTATATATATATATATATATATATATATATATATATATACTATATATATATATATATATATATTATATATATATATATATTATATATATATATATATATATAAATATACTATATATATATTATATATAATATGATTAATTAATGTTTTACACTTTGCGCGTTTTCACGGAAAATCAACAAACTAAAGAAATTTTCTATCGTCTACTTTTTTAAATTTTCCATTTTTAAAAAATTTAGACGGAAAACATGCGCTTCCATATTGACTAGCACAAAAAAAAAAAAAGTTTACATTCATGGACACCCTTGATAGGATTAAAATTTAGATTATTAATAAAAAAACATTATTTGTTACCAGCAACACTCGCATCTTTCACGTTTATGTGCGAACTATATATATATATATATATTATATATTATATATATATATATATATATTATAATATATATATATAATATAGTATTATATATATATATATTATATATATATATATATATAGGCACTTATCCTTTAAAAGGAAGTTTACATAAAAAGTCATTAAAATTCGCAAATCCGCAGCAATCCCTACTTGTTGCAACCCCATTGTTACTGCTTAGCTAAACCCAATAGAACGAGCGGTAATAGTTGCCACATGTTGCTTTATTTATATCATGTTAATTTTTGTTTAATTTTTAAATAAAAAAATTTTAATTATTTTTTTAAGGGCTCGAGCCGACGGATGGGACAAAGAGGGGGGGTCGTCCCCCGCTGAGGCCGAGGACCCTGACTCTTTATATCTTTGCGATTTAATCTTGGGTTATTCCTTTCGTTAAAAAAAAAAACTTATTGGCAACCTTGAACGCACTATTGCCCTGAAATAATCGAAAAAATCGATTAAATCGTTCGTTCGATATATATATCGGTTTAACTACCCTTTAAAGGGATAAGTTTCTATATATATACTATATTATACTATATTATATTATATATATATATATACTATTATATATTATATATATATATATATATAATATATACTATATAATATATATACTTTATATATAATATTTATATATACATATAATATATATATATTTTAATTTCAAAATTATTAATAAATTTTATTTTTAAACGAATTTAAAAATCCTCGTAGGCTACCATGCTTACCATCAACACAAATTAAGCCATTTTTTTTTAATTTGTTAATATTAGGTAGGCTTTATATCCCGCTATGGCTGCTGATATTTTCTATACAACAATATACTGTATATTATGCATCCTGTATTTCAGTTGAAATTTATTTTGTGGACCCAACCGCCAGTTAAAATGAAATTCAGCTGGCTGAAGTCTGACATTTTAGAAAATATTTGGAAAACCCTTTTTAAAAGCAAATCATAAGATGCTACAGAGTATAAAAGAAGTAAAAATATATATCTAACGAATTTTGAGCGAATCTAAATTTTAAGGAAGACTGTGGACGAGCAGAAAACTGCAATAACAAACGCTCTGCTTATTCTTACATGTAGTCCACTGGGAAAAGTCTGTAAAACACTTTTCCTTTTCCTATTTTAACAACTTCCTTCCATTTGCACACTTCTGTAATTATAAAAACTAAATTTATTTTAGGTACCGCTATTGGTAACAACGGTATAAATGGTATTATGCTATATTTGCGTAACTTCATTTAATCCACTATTAATTTCGATAATGTAACTGGGAATGAAAAGAAATAACTATTGCTCTTTTTTATAGAACTGACAATATAAATGCTAGGCTTTCGTATGACTTAATCCTGTCCTGTAAGTTCAGTGACAGCATTGAGTGTACGACAACTAAAAATTACAAATTCTCAAGAACATTTTTTTTGAATTTACCGTTTAACTAGTTTTCATGAATAATAATAAATAATAAATAATAATAATAAATAATAATAAATAATAATAATAATAAGAAATAATAATAATAATAATAATAATAATAATAATAATAATAATAATAATAATAATAATAATAATAATAATAATAATAATAATAATAATAATAATAATAATAAATTTTATAATTTAGGACATATATATGGATTGCCTAAAATACAAAAAAACTCAGAAAATCCACCTTTGAGACCTGTAATATCTATGTGCGGAACGGTTACACACGAAATTGCCCAATAACTGAACAGCATTATCCGGACCATATCTTAATAACTCTTTCATAGTTAAATCAAATAATGAATCATTATGTAAATTATCAAACTTAAAACTTGAAGACACTAATATATTTTGCCTCTCTTGATGTAGAGTCTTTGTTCACAAATGTACCAGTTCTTGAAACGATTGACATAATAATTAACGAAGTATATCACTCAAATAACCTACCCCCACCAGAAATATCAGAACAACATATGAGGAACCTTTTATTAATTTGTTGTACCCAAACACCGTTTAAATTTAAAGAAAACATATATCTTCAAACTGATGGAGTGTCGAAGGTCTCACCAGATGGACCTACATTTGCAGACTTCTATATTTCCAATCTGGAAAACAAAATCCTTCGTGAAACAAACAACTTTAACCCCGTAATTTAACAAAAGATATGTCGACGACACCTCACTATCTTAGGAACATAGATCATATACATTATTTCATCAAAGAATTCAAGAGTTGTCATTGCTTAAAATTTTACATTACGAAACTTAGGTTAATAATGCCTATCTGTTTTTTAGACATTAAAATCAATATTAATTCTGACGGGCTCAATATCTACAGGCATTCATGTGTCAAACCCAACTATTAATGGTCTATCTGCTGTATATGAACTATGGATCCTT
This sequence comes from Trachelipus rathkii, assembly GCA_015478945.1. Taxonomy (NCBI): domain Eukaryota; kingdom Metazoa; phylum Arthropoda; class Malacostraca; order Isopoda; family Trachelipodidae; genus Trachelipus; species Trachelipus rathkii. The sequence goes on from JABUQX010113741.1 coordinate 29,977, forward strand.
TTCACCGACTATTTACAAAGATCTATCGTAAAAACTTTTAGTTTACAGAGCATACAACCTATGTTCAACTTGAAAAACTTTTGATGAAAAAATTTTCAGCGCATGTAAGTTAAAATTTAATTAACTGTGATCATCCCCAATATTCAGATGAAAATTTAATTAATAAAACCATACAAAATTATTTAATAAAGAAAGTAAAAAATAATCAGGAAAATTCGATAATTTCTTCTTCAAAAATTCTAATGCCTATAGACTTCAATAAAGAAAAGAAGTGCCTTCGAATTATTTTGAACTCTCACCTCAAAACTAAAGACACCTCAAAAATTAAAGTCCAACTATACCATAAATCCAAACAACTGTCAACTTCCTTTAGCACAAGAGATTTGCTTACTTGACGAACAACCATCACGTTGATGGTACAATTTACTTTGCCCATGAGTTTCAGACTGTACGTCGACATTATTGGGTTACACGACGAATCGATTGTCGGACAGGGGATATCAAACATCGCTACAGTCCCAGCAAAAATCTTTTGAACATTCAAAACGGGCACAAAGGGTCAATTCAACTATTAGGCAATATTTTCTAAACACTCACAATAGTTATACTGGAACATCATGTTGGAAGTTCCAGAAACTTAAAATTGCGGAGTCCTTCTACAACAAAACACGCAGACCAGACATTAACAATAAAATTTAATGTATTATCTGTCTAGACTAAATATCATTTGATTTAAATTATTATATTTTAATTTTAATGACTCATTCGCTCACAAGAATTAATCCTCTGAAGATGTCTCAAGTTTAGAGACGAAACGCGTCGGGAAATGTAAATAAATATATCTTCTTCTTCTCATGTAAATTGTTTTCAAAGATTATTTTAAGAAAATTAAACTATGCACAGAAATAACTATTTAGAAACTTGGAAATAAAATCAAAAACTTTTATAAAATCAAAGGCTGATATTGAATTCCTAAATAATAATAATAATAATAATAATAATAATAATAATAATAATAATAATAATAATAATAATAATAATAATAATAATAATAATAATAAATAATAATAATAATAATAATAATAATAATAATAATAATAATTAATAATAATAATAATTAAAATTGGTGAATAATACATAATAATCAATAATAAATAATAATAATAATAAAATAATAATTTAAAAGCTTTGCATTTCATTTCCAAGGTTCTAAAGATTTATTTTGGGACATTAAAATAATTTTTAAAATAATTTACAACAGAAGTAGAAGGCTTGTTTACAGTGATTTCCTGCCGCGTCTCGTCTCTGAGCTTGAAACATCTTCAGAGGAAAGTTGTTCGTAAGGAAATGAGTGTGGTTTAGTTAACAGATACAATAATTAAATAAAATAATGTTTTTCACCAATAAATATAATTAAACCATTAAATTTTATATTTAATGTCGGGTCTACGAGTTTTAATGTAGAAGCCCTCCGCGATATATATATATATATATATATATATATAATATATATAGTATATTTATGTAGTTCCGATATATATATATATATATATATATATATATATATATATATATATATATATATATATATAATATATATATATATATATGGTTGATAAATTGTTAAAACTACAGCTCATATCTCAAAAACTACAATATACAGGAAAAGGAATACATTGTTGGACATCCTTGGTAACATTTTAGTGCGGAAAATGTAAAAAAAACTACAATAGCTACACCAAAAGGAATACATTTTAGAATCCTGGTAAATTTTACATAGCGAAAATGTAAAAAAAAAAAATAAAAAAATTATTGTTAATAATTATAGTATATGATTAGAGAGCCTATTTAAAGACCTTTTATGGTTACTCGTGAAAATAAATAGACTTTCAATTTCAAATTTTGCTTTTTTTTTAACTAAGGAATACCCCAAGGGGTATACCGCACCTATGGCAGGAGTCGGGGGTTCTCGGCCTTCCGCGGGGGAACTACGGAGGTAGGACTAATTCCCCCCTCCGCGGAGCGGTCTCCGGAACCCCCGCTCTTTGGTAGTTGGGTGTCGCGGGGCTTCCTCCGCCCCTCCCTACTGGGGTTATGGAAAAACGTTCCCCTGTGTTCCCCTTCGGCTCGGAGCCCCCTACATTGCCGTGTAATTACTTTACAAAAATTATATATTATTATATATGTCCCCTGCTCCTTAAAAAAAAAAATAGCCCAATATTTTTATTTATTTATTTATTATTTTTATATTTTTTTCTAACTAAAATTTTACAAGGATTTCCAAAAATGCTTATTCCTTTTCGCTTGTAGCTATTGTTAGTTTTTGAGATTTTTTTTTTTTAGTTTTCCGCAATAAATTTTACCAGGATTCCAAGCAATGTATTCCTTTTCCATGTAGCTATTGTAGTTTTTGAGATATTGAGTTGCTAGTTTAAAATATATATTACTATAATATATATATATTATATATATATATATATATATATATATATAATATATATATATATATATATATATATTATATATATATACTATAGTATATATATATATTATATATATATGGTGATATTTTGGTTGAAAGAGTAAACCATATCTTCAAAAACTACAATAGCTACAGTGGAAAAGGAATACATGCTGGCAATCGCTCGGTAAATTTTTATTGCTGGAAACTAATATAACTATATATATATAAATATATATATATATAATATATATATACTACTATAATATATATAATATATATATATATATATATATATATATATATATATAGTATAATATATAATATATTATATATATATAATTGTATTTGCTTTAAAACTACAACTATCATCGAATCATATCTCAAAAAAACTACAATAGCTACAGCCGAAAAGTAATACATTTTTGGAATTCTTTGGTAAAATTTTACAAAAGAAAAAGTGTTAAAAAACAAAAAAATAAATTAAAATAAAATTGAATTCATTTTACTTATATAATATATATATACTATATATACTATTATATATATATATATATATTATATATATATATATAATATATAAGTATATATATATACTATATATATTCATATATACTATATATATATCATATATTATATATATATATATACTATTATATTATATATAGTATATATATCGTGGAGCGCTTCTACATTCAAATTCGCTAGACCCGGACATAGATATATATAGTATATATTATATATATTATATATATATATATATACTATATATAATATATATATATATATATATATATATATATATATATATATATATACATACTAGTATATTATATACCTATATATATATATATATACTATATAGATATAACTTATATATATTATATATATACAATTTGAAAAAATTTCTCATCCCTCATTTGGGGCGAACCTCCTCTTTTCAGGGTCACTTGTTTAGAATAGTCACGCCTATTTTCTTTCTAAATTCAATTTAAAATATTTTGCGTTTTCAGTCAGGAGAGGACTGACTGCTACAGTGCTCCAGAGATTTAATCCAGCTCAAAACAAAGTCAGCGACATACCTAAGCCATTTACAAACACACCCTACACACACACGCACCATACACACACACACACACATATACTATAATATATATATTATATATATATATATATATATAATAATTATATATATATAATATATATATATATATTATACAGTCATAGATCATATATATAGTATATATATATATAATATATTATATATCATATATATATATATATAAATATATATATATATAATATACGGTATATACTATATATATCCATCATATATATATTATATATATATATATATATATATAATCATATATAATACTATATATATACGTATACTATATATATATATAATATTTAGTACTATTATATACTATATATATCATACCTCACTCCCGCTCCGCTGGGTGACACTTTCAATATATATTACATAGCAATTGTTACCGATGTATATCATCACGTCTACAGCTATATATATGTTATATAGTTATCATATTTACTCTTTTATCATTGTAGTTGAAAAGTGGCCATATGGAAATAACATGGATTATTAATCACATAAAACTTGTTGTG
>JABUQX010113742.1:7500-12500 GCA_015478945.1 Trachelipus rathkii
TATATATATTTATATGTACTTTTTTATAGTAATATAAATATATATTAAATAATAATGGATGGAATTTAAAAATATATATATATATATATATAATATATATATATATATATATATATAATATATATATATATGATATATATATATTATATTATATATATATATATAATTTTTAACATTGCAATAAAACGCAATAATTCAGTTTTAATCTAAATTCAGTAAATATATATATATATATATATATATATATATATATATATGAGCAGGATTCCATATATATATATATATATATATATATATATATATATATATAATAAATTTAAAAACTGCACTACTCTTAAAAGGAAGTTACATAAAAAGACATGATATCGAAAATCGCCGAACGCTACTCGTGCAACCCTGCAGTGTCACGTGTTAGCTAAAACTCCAATAGAAGGAGAGCTAGAGTTACCACAAGCTGCTTTTTTTATCATGTTAATTGAAATGTTTTTTTAATCTTCTCTAAGGGCTCGAGCCGACGGTGGGACAGAGGGGGGGAAGAAGTCCCCCCCGTCATCCCCCGCTGAGGCCGAGAGACCCTGACTCTTTCCATCTTTGCGATTTAATCTTGGGTATTCCTTTAGTTAAAAAAAAAAATTGTTTTTGGTAACTCTGACGCTCTATTGCCTTGAAATAATCGAAAAAAAATCGATTACATCGTTCGTTCAATATATATCGGTTAACTTCTTTTTAAAGCGAAAGTTCCTATATATATATATATAATATATATATACATATATCTATATTATATATATATATATATATATATATATATATATATATATATATATATATATATATATATATATATATATATATATATACTTGTCCTTTAAAAGGAAGTTAACATAAAAAGATCGAACCCCCCGTCGTCCCCCGTTGAGGCCGAGAGACCCTGACTTTTCCATCTTAGCGATTTAATCTAGGGTATTCCTTTAGTTAATAAAAAAAATGTTATTGGCAACTTTCACGCACTATTGCATTGAAATAATCGAAAAAAAAATCGATTACATCGTTGTTCGATATATATCGGTTAACTTCCTTTAAAGGACAAGTACTTATAAATATAATATATCTAAAATATATTTATGTTATTCTCTATATGTTTACTTTCTCAAAACTTTTATATATATATATATATATATATATATATATATATATATATATGAACTTGTCCTTTAAAAGGATGTTAACCGATATATATTGAACGAACGATATAATCGATTTTTTTCGATTATTTCAAGGCAATAGAGCGTCAGAGTTGCCAAAAACAGTTTGTTTTTTTTTTAACTAAAGGAATACCCAAGATTAAATCGCAAAGATGGAACGAGTCAGGGTCTCTCGGCCTCAGCGGGGGACGACGGGGGGTCCACCGTCGGCCCGAGCCCCTTAAAAAAAAAAACATTTTTCTGCACCATGAAACATATAAAAAAACCTTTGACAACTCTTGCGCTCCTTCTATTGGAGTTTTAGCTAACACGTGACACTGCAGGGTTCCACGAGTAGTGTTCGGCGATTTTTCGATATCATGTCTTTTTATGTAACATCCTTTTAAAGGAGTAGCGCCTATATATATATATATATATATATATATATATATATATATATATATATATATATATATAATATATATATATATATATATATATATATCAGTATATAGTATATATTATGTATATATATATAAAATATATATATATTATATATATATAAAATATATATATATATATATATATATATATATATATATATATATATATATATATAATATATAGTATATATATATATATATATATATATATATAGTATATTCATATATATATATATATATATATATATATATCGATTGCATGGATTCGAACACATCATAAAAGTGAAATAAAAGTGTGTAGAGTCAAATTTAAACTATAGTAGTTAAACATCTTCACACCCTTAAATTTAAAAAAAAGTTTAAATCTATGTAAACTAACGTAACTCAATATAACCTTACTTAATGTATCATAACCTCACTTAACGTAATTTATTCTTATATTTATAATTTATTTCACGTTTGCATAGTTTTAAAAAAAACACACGCTTCTGGCACAATGCGCTCATTGTACATTTTGTTCAATAACGTAGGTTTTAAAAAATTGACATGTAAATGCATCCGCCAGGTACCTTAAACCCACACACACACACACACTCACCTACAAGCACACACACACACAACGACACACCCACACACACACACATAAAAACACACACACACACACACACACCCACACACACACACACACACACAACCACACACATATATAATATATATATATATATATAATATTATATGTTGTTATATATATATATATATATATATATATATATATTAGTATATATATTTATATGATATATATATATATAGTATTATATAATATATATTATATAGACAGCGTTTAGATTAGGTGACACCTGTATCTAAAAAACTATGATAGGTACATAAAAACTGAATACAATTTTAAAATCAGCGAACATTTTAATGCAGGAAAATGGAGAAGAAATAAAATGAGGTGCGATAAAAAAAAAATAATAATAATAATAATAATAAATAGGTTTTGATGTACGATATTTCTTACGTTCCCCCAAGTTTCTCAGATATGAGACGCCCAATATTCTCTTTTCAGTGCTAATGCCAACACACACATGCACAAACAAACTCTATGATGCATAGATGTTCTAGGGGCGAATTGAATTTTTTTTTGGTGACCTGACCAAACCTAACCTAACCTAAGCTAACCTATATAATTTTTATTTTTTTTTTATTTTTAATTTTTAATTCCTCTAAAATTTTTAATTTTAGAGGATTAGTCTTGCTGCCAGGAGAAGTCCCAAAATGATAGGCGTAAGATGTTATTCAGGCGTTTTATTTTTATTAATTTATTAATAATTTTAATTATTTTATTAATAATTAATAAAATATTTTTCCTTTTCTGGCATTAAAATGTTCGCTGAATTCAAAAATGTATTCAGTTTTTTATGTAACTATCGCAGTTTTTTAGATACAGGTGTCACCTAATCTAAACGCTGGCATATATATATATATATATATATATATATATATATATATATATATATATATATATATATATATATATATATATATATATATATATATATAAATAATATATATATTATATATATATTATATATATTATATTATAATATATATATATATATATGGTCAGAGTGTCTAAAGCTGACATCATGTAACTTTAGAACGGCAGCACCTACAGTAAAACAAATTGCATATTTGGAATCAGCGGAAAATTCTAAAAGGAGGGGTTTATAATTTTATTCATTTTTTTTATTTTCTATTTTCACTCATTTTTATTTCTTTCTGTTCTTTATATAGTATTCGGTGATCGTCGCCGGAAGGAGACTCAGACGACACTGCCTGACGCTCCTAACTATAACTTTTCCTCTATAAGCAGATTGAGCAAGGAGACGATATATTTCGAGAGTCATAGATAATATAGGTAGAACTATAGGGTCAATGTCGGCGAGTCGTGCTGTGTCACGACTTCATACCAGTTATCATTGTGACTGCTAGAGCAGCAATACTACAAGAGAATAATAGATAAACAAACATCATATCATATTATACATTAAAGTCTTTTAATATATTATATTAAGGATGTTTACTTTCATTATTACTTTGCATCTATAGTTTATTATTTCACAGAGAGATACTAGATTATCTCACACTCAAATATATAAATTATAATGGGGAAAATTCTAAAAAAGGGTTTTAATTTTTTTTTTTTTTTTTTTTTTGCTTATTCATAAGATATTTAAAAAAAAATTTTTTTTTCACCATTTATGGGGGCTTGAGCTGACGGGGGACAGAGGGGGGACGAAGTCCCCTCCGTCACCGGGAGCCCGAGAGACCCCGACTCCTCATCTTTTGCGGTTTACCCTATGGTATTCCTTTGTTAAAATAATACCAAAGTGTAAATGGAATTTTTTAAATTTAAAAAATGTTAAAATATGTTTTTATAAAATTAGTAAAATTATTCTTTTTTTTTTTAACCTTATAGAAATTCGATAGGGTAAACGCAAAAGATGGCAGGAGTCGGGGTCTCTCGGCTCCGGTGGACGACGGGGGGACTTCGTCCCCCTCTGTCCCCGTCGGCTCGAGCCTCCTAATAGGTAAAAAAAAATTCTTTTTTTTTAAAAATTTCCAACGAAGATAAATGAAAAAAAAAAAAAAAAAAAAAAAATTAAAAACTCTCCTTAGAATTTTCCGCTGAATTCAAATATGTTTTCAGAATTCCGTGCTGCCGTTCTCGGGTTACATGATGTCAGCTTTAGACACTGTGAATATATATATATAGTATATATTATATATATATTATTATATATATTTATATTATATATATATATTATATATATATATATATATATATACTAGGTGGTTTTCAGGTGTTTTTTGTGGGTTGTGAGCTGTGCATGGCACAGCTGTCTAGGCAAGCTCGATCACTGGGCTTCGAGTTTTTTTGAGTATTATTATATATATATATATTATATATATTTATATATATATATAGTATAGGTATATAATTATATATGTATATATAGTAGTGATATATTTATATATATATATATAATATATATATAATATATATATATATACTATATATAGGCACTTTCCCTTAAAAGGATGTTACATAAAAAAACATGATATCGAAAAATCGCTGAACACTAAATCGTCTAACCATGCAGTGTGACGTGTTAACTAAAACTCCAATAGAAGAAGAGAAAAAAAGTTGCCACATGTTGCTTTATTATATCATGTAGAATAAAATATGTTTAATTTTTGTTTTTATTTTTTTGTTTAAGGGGCTCAGAGCCGACGGTGGACCCCCCCCGTCGTCCCCCGCTGAGGCCGAGAGACCCTGACTCTTTATATCTTGGCCGATTTAATCTTG
>JABUQX010113743.1:0-15000 GCA_015478945.1 Trachelipus rathkii
GTTCGTCTTGAAAATTACGTCACAAAAGGTATGGGAATATAATGAACGGAGAATATATGTATATATATTATATATATAATATATATATATAATATATATATATATATATATAATATTATTATATATATATATATGTATATATATATATATATATATATATATATATATATATATCTTTCATAGATCTGAGGAAAGCTCTTGATTCAGTGCCTAGGGAGAGACTGTGGAGAGTGCTAGAGAGAGAATATGCAGTAGATAAAAAGTTGAGAGGAGCCCTGGAGTGTTTGTATAAGAATAGTAAATGTAATGTAAGAACAGAATATGAGAATAAGGAATGGTTTGAGGTGAGAATGAGAGTCAAACAGGGAAGCGTATTGTCTCAAATTTTGTTTGTAGCATATCTGGATGTAGTGATAAAGAGGGTGAGAGAGGATATAGGAGATTTGATCGGTGATATTCTGGAAAACGCGAATGACTTGGCGTGCTGGAGCGAAGAGGGAGATAAGCTGAGAGAGTTTTCAAATAGGCTTAGAGAGGCCGGTCTGACTATGAACACAGAAACGACAGAGATCATGGTGGTTAATAGAGAAAAAATGAAATGAGAAGAAATGAAACTAAAATCGCAATATTGACTTCTGTGTCAAATCCAAGATTCAAGTTAAAGTGGCTAGCAATTAACAGCGACTTCAATACTACTTCAATGACGAAATGAGTCCAAGAAATGCTGGTGAATTCTATAAAGGCCCTCCAAGAAAATAACCCAAATAGCATGACTGATGTTGCAGTTTCTGAAAGTAGTGCCGATGACTTTTATGATTATGAAAACGACTGCAAGCAAAGATTCGTCGGAAATGGAGGTTCTCAAATATTTTGCTGAATCAAAATCTTCATTGGAATCTCTACGTCAGTTTCTTGTTTTTTTGCCTTTTTTTCTAAATACAACACCCCACTACCATCATCAGCACTAGTAGAAAGACTCTTCAGTTTGGCAGGTCATATTCACTCTCCTAAAAGAGGCAGACTGTCTGATGAAATGTTTAGCGTTTTGGTGTTTTTAAAAGGAAATTCAGCGTATGAGCAAAATCAGGTTTCCTAACCATTTTACTATCATAATTTTTTATATATATATATATATATATATATATATATATATATATATATATATATATATATATATATATATATATATATTATTTTATATATATTATATATATAAAATTAATTTTATATATATTAATATTTTATCTATTTAGACTTTTATGTACATTATAGTATAGAATATATATATATATATATAATATATATATATATATATATATATATAATATATTATATATATATATATATATATATATATATATAAGGATATATATTATATATATAGAGATATATATATATATATAATATAATTAATATATATATATATATATATAATTATTTTGAGAAATTTTATGGAAAATAATTGACTTTTCTAAATTTCTTCTTTGTTAGTATGTTCATTAACTTTGTGAAAGATCTTTATCTTACAGTTTATCCTTCCCCCACGAGGACGTAAGTTACGCTGATGGGGACGATATCGCCCATGTTGAAAATTTATTTTATGATAAATTGTTGCCGGATTATGTTTATTTGTTTAAATATCCATTTGCATTTTCTCGGAAACTGATGCGTACGGCAATGTATGGTTTTCTGTTAAAAACTGTAAATTCATATATTAAAGCCTAAGACAAAAATGTCATAATCCGTGTATTTGATATTACTTGCACCAAGTTTAATTCGCATATGCAAAAATTAATAACCCATTGATGAAATGGTTGGCTATTGTGCTTATCACTTCTATATTGTAGCCAATATTTAGAAAACTTAATGTACAATTAACAAACTTTACGACCTTAAAGTATTTAGGTATAACTTAACGCATAATTTATAATCTTTACAATCTTAAAGTATCTAGATACATGTATCGGCGATACATGTATCGGAATCGGTATCGCCAAAGAAGGTAAGCAAGTATCGATGTATCGGTATCGCTAAAATAAATTTTTGTGTATCGATGTATCGGTATCGCTTAAGCAAATTTTTTTAACGATACGCCCTCCACTGTAATACTATAGGCCTATATATTATATATATATACTATATATATATATATATATATATATATATACATATATATATATATATATATATATATATATATATATATATATATATATATATACTATATATATTTAAAAAAATATTTAAATTTTATTATATATATATATATATATTATAATATATATATATATAATATATATGATAGATATAGGCTATATATATATAAACATATATATAATATATATATATATAATATATATATAATATATATATCTATATATATATATATTATATAGTATATATATATATATATATATATATAATATATATATATATATATATATAATATATATATATATTATATATATATATATATATATATATATATATATATATATATATTTATATATATATCTATATATATATATATATATACTTATATAATATATATATATATATAGTATATATATATATATATATATATATAGTATATAATAATATATATATTATATAATATATATTGTCTATATATATATATATTATATTATATATATACATACATATATATATATATATATATATATATATATATATATATATATATATATATAATATATATATATATATATATAATATAACTATATATATAATATATAAGCCCTGTTATCCTTAACGGAACCCCGTCAAGTTTTAGTTTTTTTTAGTTTTTTTTTAAAAAATAAGATATTGCTAGTATATGATACCAACAATGAACTTAAGTGGTGACGGACTTGATTCAAAATTTCGAATAGTTTTAAATAATTTTTAAAAATCACATTTATGTAAAAAAAAAATTAAAAAATGAAATATCTGCAAAAGTACGATACTTTACAGAAAAACCAATTACATTTTGGAATCAGCATATAAAGCTTAATACAAAAAAATGTAAAAAAATAATATAAATAATACTAAAAAAATATATAGGGGCTCGAGCCGACGGGGGACAAAGGGCGGGACGTTTTCCATACCCCGTAGGGGAGGGGCGGAGGAACGCCCGCGGCGAGACCCAAATACCAAAGAGCGGGGGGTTCCGGAGACCCCCCCCCGGAGGGGGGAAATAGTCCTACGCCTGGTCATTCCGGAAGGCCGAGAGACCCCCGACTCCTGCCATCTTTGCCGGTTTACCCTTGGGTATTCTTTAGTTAAAAAAAAAAATAAAATAAACTGACGAGTCGTAAAACGTAACAGGTCCTATTATTTTTGAATCATGTCCGTCACAACTTAAATTGACTGTATTAAATTCATATACTAGAAATATATTAAAAACAGCAAAAAAAAAAAATATCAAAAACTGACGGTCGTAAAACATACAAGTTCATATATATATATATATATACCTTATATATAATATATATAATATAATATATATATATATATAGTATAAGTATATATATATATATAATATATATATAATTATATATATATATATATATATATATATGGCAAAGATTTATAAGCAAGTGGGTTCAACAACTTTCGTCTCATAAATCGAGTTGCCAGACGCACGATCCAATTTGACAAGTAATAGTTAATTATATTAATTAGTTTTTATTTATTGTTCATTTTTTTCTTTTTTTTTTCTTTTATCTTTCATGGTTATACTTTTCGTCATTAAAATTTGCTCGTGATTTCCTAAAAATGTCTTCTTTTTTAGTGTAGGGCATCGTTGTTTTTTACTATGTGCCTCGCCATAATCTGGAGACTGAATATATATATATATATATATATATATATATTATATATATAATATATATATATATATATATATATATATATATATATATATAATATATATATATATATATATAATATATATATATATATATATATATATATATATATATAACTATATATATCGAACGAACGATGTAATCGATTTTTTTTCGATTATTTCAAGGCAATAGAGCGTCAAAGTTGCCAATAACAGTTTTTTTTTTTTAACTAAAGGAATACCCAAGGATTAAATGCAAGAATGGAAATGAGTCATGGTCCTCTCGACCGTCAGCCAGGGGAACGACAGGGGACTTCGTCTCCCGCCCTGTCCGCACGTGAAGGTCGTCCGGCTCGAGCCGCCCGTAAACAGAAAAATTAAAAATAAAATTTAAAAAAATTAAAATTTAAAAAAAGTCGCTATCCGTGAGTCAGTACGACGGCGGACTAAGTGACTCTCTCTCTCTTCTCTCTCTCTCTCTCTCCTTCTCATCTCCTCTCTCTCTCTCTATATATATATATATTAGTATATATAATATATAATATTATATTATATATATATATATATAATATATATAGTATATAATATATATATATATATATATATTATATTATCTATATATATATATAGTTATATATATATATATTATAATATATATGTATATATATATTTCACCTTTCTCACCAATCTCCTGTAGACGCATGCATCTGTCAGTTGTCCTGCATGAAACTTCTCCAACGTCTTCTGTCCATCCACATCTCAGACGCCCCCACATCCCAGACGCTCCTCCCTCTCTTCTCCATTGCCGAGTTCACGTTGTCACTCCCTCTAACGTTAGGTCTTCCGACACTCCTTCTTCCCTCCGGTATCCATTCCAGATAATCCTCTGGGAACTCGTTTGCTCCTCCGTCGTTCTTACATGTCCATACCACCGCAGCAGGCCCCTCTTCACTTGCCCCACCACGCTCCTCACACCCAAATCCGCTCAAGCCTCCTCATTTCTCCTCCTATATCTCTTGTCATCCTGCTAATCAGTCGAAACAAGCGCAATCTCGCACGCCTCCAACTTGCTCCTTTCCTCTCGTATTAAGAGCCCCATGCTTCATGTCCGACAATCAGTATTGGTTGCTTAGTATACTTGTGTACGTACATTACCATCTTGATTCGTCTCGAAATTGTTTTCTTTCAACAATGGGAATAGCATTTCCCAATTTCCATTCTCTTATATTTAATTCCCAGCATTGTGTCGTTTCCCTCTCCACAATGCATCCCCAAGAAATAATTAACACTGATCCTTACTCCAAGCAAACTCACCTCCAGGATATCTCCACCACCCTCCCGATCACAACATCACCATTCGTCTTCCTCCAACTCCTACTCATCGCACACACAGCTCCAGAAAATTCTGGCAGTCCTCCTGATTTTGCCAAATAAAACCAAGTCATGCAGCTATTCCAAACAATCTCATCCTCGAACTCTGTTCGGCACAGATCCCCACAAACTGTCGCCATGTATATAATGAATCAGTTTGGGTACAGCACGCTCACCCGCTTCACCCCCGTTGTGACGTTAAACCATTCTCCCTCCCTCATATATATATATATATATATATATATATATATATATTATATATATATATATATATATATATATATATTATACTATTATATATATATATTATATATATATATAGCTATAATAGCCAATTGTAAAGATGTAATATATATATATATATATATATAATTATATATATATAATATATATATATATACTATATATATAATATATATATATATATATATATATATATATATATATATATATATATATATAATATATATATATATATAATATATATTATATATATAGTAATATATATATATATATATATATATATATATATATATATATATATATATATTATATTATATATATATATCTATATATATATATATTATATATATAATATATATAATATATATATATATATTATATAATATTATATATCTATATATATTTACATCTTACATCATCTCCCAGGTCAGGCTCATGAGCCCCTGTCATGTGGGGCCAACGCTCCGCTTACCATCCTGTTCTATCCTCACGATCCCATCCGCCATCAGCTCATCCATTGCAGGCATCCGGTGTCTCCTTAATGAATCCTCCACTGTGTCTCCCCATCTCTTCCGCGGTCTTCCTCTCGGCCTCAACTCCCCTCCGGTCTTTCCACCTCCATTCCTACTGACACTCTCTCTCCCTGCATCCCTCTCCAGGTGTCCCCCCAACTCTGTCTTCCTCGTCTTTTTCAATTCCACCGTCCTCAAACAACCATTCATCTCCGCTGTCTGAATTCTACTCTCCTCTTTCCCTGTCATGCTCCATGTCTCTGCCCATACAACAGTATTGGTGTCAACACACCCTCTTATATTGCTCTCTTCACCTCTTTGGTTCATTATATTATTTTAAGATGGGGTATACTGGCTCTTACAGTCCTGGCCATATCTGCTCATCCTACTCGTAATTTCCTTTGGCACACCTGCCCTTCTCTTCCAAAGTGCTTCCTACACACAAAAAGAAAAACTGCTCCAAATAGACAAATTTTAGGTCCTCAAGAAACCGGTGTCAAAATTTGAGCTGCAAGTCGTCAAATAAGTTTTCAAATGTCAAAAAGAGGAAAAAATAATTCTCAACTGAGTACTTTTTCTGTGAGTAGTTAATTGTCAATCTGATGAAAACAAATTACTCTTTTTGAATAGTTTTGTATGCTCAATTAAACTGTTCACTTTACTAAACTGTTCACTTTATATATATTTATTTCCTTAAGAAACAATAATAATTATAATATATATTATATATATATATATATATATATATATATAAACGGCTTTGGTATATATATATTATATATATATATTATATATATATATATATATATATATATATATATATATAATATATTATATATAATATATATATATATATATATATATATATATATTATAAACGGCTTTGGTATTAAGCACCATTGCCACGCTAACAGTAACATTTTGTTAGGCTTAAATCACAGAAGCAAAAAAATAACTTTAATGTAAAGCGAAGTTTAAAAAATAAATATTGATAAGATAAAATATAAAATTTTAACTTATTTTTTTTCTCATAATTAATTAAAAAAATTTTGAAAATATTAAAAAAATAAAAAAAAATAAATTACTTATGGTAACTATTTTAAAACACTGAAGTAATAATATCAGGTCAAACTAAATTAATTTGCAAAATAATAATTCATGATTAGGCTGATGAGTGATAGAAATATGGATTATTGATATAAAATTTTTTTGTATATATTATATATATATATATATAATATATATATATATTATATATATTATTTATATATATATATATAAATATATAGTAATATATATATATATATATATATATATATATATTAATATATATAACATATATATATATATATATTATAATATATATATATATATATATATATATATATATATATATATATATATATATATATATATATATACTATTATTATAATATATATATATATATATATATATATATATATATATATATATAATATATATATATATATATATTATATATATAATATATATAATATATATATATATATATATATATATATATAATATATGGGAACAGTTTCATACTTCTCATTTTGACAAGTTTAAGAAGTTTTCGCTGACAGAAATGTACTCAATTATCCTCTTCAGCGACAACTGAGAACCTATAAACTGTTCAATTTGAGTAAATTTTGACCAGTTTTTCTTTTGGTGTTTAGGTATTTATATCTGTCCACATTTTTAATCTCTCTTACCTCCACTATCAACTCCTCATCCTCCTCCTACTTTACTATATTATTTCTTTCACATTCATATTTAATCCAGCTTCTCTCAATTTTTCTGCGAAACACAGCACCAAATTTGCCTGCAACCTTTCACCATCTACACTTCAATACGCCAAATCACTGCGTATAGACCGTGATTGTCTCCGTACAATCTCCTCTAGAACTCTCCTTTACACCTCTTATGACTGTGTCCCAATACGCCTATAATACAGTATCGACCGGACAACACACTACCTACTGCCTATTTCCAGTTTTTTACCTCAACCAATTCCTCGTTTTTGTATATCCTGTTTTACCATTAACTTATGCTATTTCACAGTATGTACTTTCTTACTGCCTTTGTCAGTCTGTCTTCTAAAACTTCATAATCCCTCTCCCAAGAACTCTCCATGCTTCTCCTGGGTACACATAATAAAATTCTTTCTTCAAGGCTATGAAGGCGATATATGCCTTCTTATTGTATTCCCATGTCTTTTCTTGTATCATTCTCAATGCGAACATTAAATCTGTAGTGCTTCTGCCACCTCTACACCCATACTGCTCTTCACCTAATCTCGACTCTATTTTTGATCTTAATTTTCTTTCTAACATTCTTATCATATAACTTCGCCATGTGATCCATTAGTGAGATTTCCTCTATAATTTTACGATCTCATGTGTCCGCCTTTATCTTTTATAAATGGAACTTATTATTGACCTTCCCACCTTCCGGTCATCTTACTGCTCCACACCCCAACACCATGTTTCAGAATCTCAGCATCAAGGCTTTCAACCCCTCTCCTCCCTCCCTCAGCAATTCAATATTTATCCCATCCTCCTAAGGAGTCTTCCGCGGCTCTCATTTTCGCTTAACGCCTCCTCAAATTCCTCATCCGTTATTCCTTCCTCCTGCCCTCCTCCTTCGTTTCTTCTTTCCTCCTCTCTCTCACCTTCCTCTTCCGACTGCACCTCCACATTCAGCAACTCATCAAAGTACTCCTATCCACCTTTTGTTTTTTTCCTTCGGGCTTACCAATGTTTCTCCATTTTCTAATCTTGATATTCACATACTCTCCTCGTTCGCTCCTCTATACGTTCTTGACAATCTAAAAATCTTCTTCTTGCCTTCCTTCATATCATCCATCAGTTCCTTTGCTACCTTCTTAGGCCACCTCCTCCTTTGCCCTCCTCTTCACTCTCTCCGCTTCATTTCTTGGCCTTCGCACGCTACATATATATATATATATATATACTATATATATATATATATAAATATATATATATATATAATATATAATATATATATATATATATATATATATATATTATATTTTTTTTATATATATATAAATAATCTATATATATATATATAAATATATATATATATATATATATCTATATATGCGCTACTCCTTTAAAAGGATGTACATAAAAGACGTGACATCGAAAATCGCCAAACACTACTGCGTGTAACCTGGTCAGTAGTCACGTGTTGGCTTAAACACCCAATAGAAGGAGTGCAGGAGTTTGCCAAAAGTTGTTTTTTGTTTATATGCTAAACAGAAAAAAAAAACATTTAGGAATATACATAAATGATATATATATATATATATATATATATCATATATATACTATATATATATATGATATATATATATATAATATATATATATATTTTAAGGGGCTCGATCGCGACGGTGGACAGAGGGGGAATGAAAGTCCCCACGTCGTGCCACCCGCTGGGCCGAGAGAACCGCTGAACTTTTGTCCATCCTTGCGATTATATCTTGGCATTCCTTTAGTTAAAAAAAAAAACTGTTATTTAGTAACTCTGACGCTCTATTGTTCTTGAAATAATCGAAAAAAATCGTTTACATCGTTCGTTCAATATATGTATATATCTGCTAACATACTTTTAAAGGTCTAACTCTCTTTAATTTATATATATATATTGATATATATATATTATATAATATATATATATATAATATATATATATATATATATATATATATATATATATAATATATATAGTTTTTGGTTAGGTTAGCTTACACTAGACGACAGAAATTTTGTTTAATGGATATCATGAACTGTTTCTTATGTATTTCGGTACGCTGAAAACGAATATAGCCTCCAAATTTGCACAACGGGCTTAGTTTTTTTTTGTAATTTTACATATTTCATAAACTAACAATATAATTCACAGAGTGTAAAATGTCTTGTTTTGTTTAACTCTATTTTCTTGCGATTTTATAAAAAAAAGGTGATCGCCAGCAATATAAAGCGTATAATAAGTAGGAACCAAAAAATAGATAAAATAAACGCCAAACATGATAAAACATGTTTAGCGAACTCGATAAAAATAAACCTCGGTCCGACGTTTTTTCATGAGTCATTTGCCTTTGGTTTGTATCTGACGTTGATGTGAATTCGAAACAAAATATTTGGATATACTGATTATATATTATATATATATATTATATATATTATTATATATATATATATATATATATATATATATATATATATATATATATATATAATATATATATATATATATATATATATTATATATATATATATATATATACTAATATATATATACGTTCAAATTGTTTAATTTCACTTACAGATCAGGTACCTTAATTAAAATGCCACGAAATTGTAAAAATGATCCAAACAAATTTTTTTACATTTGTGGTGAGGTAACGTTGAAGTCCCAAATAAGGAATATTACTCCCTTAATAAAAAAAAGCATATAAACTTTATTTTGAATTTAAGCTTGGTGATCAAGATAAATCTTGGGCACCTCATATTTGCTGCGCGTCTTGTGTAACATTACTTAGTGGTTGGCTTAACGGACAGTCCAGATATATGCCATTTGCAATTTCACTGGTATGGAGGGA
Organism: Trachelipus rathkii; assembly: GCA_015478945.1. NCBI lineage: Eukaryota > Metazoa > Arthropoda > Malacostraca > Isopoda > Trachelipodidae > Trachelipus > Trachelipus rathkii. The sequence continues at coordinate 10,629 of JABUQX010113743.1, forward strand.
ACCAAAGGATCACGCAATGGACTGTTATTTTCGCATTACAAAAATTGCTGGAATAACAGTCAAGACCAAGAAGACCATTAAATATCCAACCTACCTCGGCTATTAGGACTGTTCTTCCAACAGGCGAAGAGCTTCTATCAGGCCTGCACCACCTGAAAATGTGAATCTCCTTCTAGAAAACTCCGACGAGAAGATTTACAATTACGTCCAGAAAATGACAACTTTGAAGACCTTGATTATGATGGAATGTCAACAGAAACCCTCATAGAATTAATCAGCGAACTCAATGATTCTAGTTCGCCATCTATCATTGTCAAAGAAAACAGGCAGAACTATTGGCATCTAGATTAATGGGTTGGAATCTCCTTGAGAAGAACTACAATTTCCTCTTATCGGAGACGCGAAGAAGAATTCCGACGCTTTTCTCGGTAGACGGAAATTTAGTGTATTGTACTGATATTGATTCATTAATGAGAGAATTAGGAGAACTGTCATGATCCTAAGGAAAGGAGATTGTTTAGATTCTTCTTAACTCAGTTTAAAAGCAGTGCTTTTTCATAATGGAAATGTGAAACCTTTCGACTCCTTTGCGCTATGGAGCCCATATGAAAGAGACCTACGACCACATCATGAAAATTTTGTTATCGAAAAATACGATACGATCAGCATTCTTGGAATATATGCGGCGATTTAAAAGTTATAGCATTTTGTTAGGTCTCCAACAAGATATACTAAATTTTTGTTGTTTCCTATGCAAGTGGGATAGCAGAGATCGCAAAAATAATTTTGTCAAGAGCAATGGCCTAAAAGAAATCTAATACCTGGAAATAAAACGTAATTTTTCAACCACTTGGTGAAAACTGAACTCGTAATCTTCTCCTTTGCACATCAAAACTCGGTTAATGAAAATTTTTTGTAAAAAAGCGATGGATAAAAGTGGTCCAGGGTTCCTATATGCGTAAATAAGAAATTCCCTAGGATCAGTGAGGCTAAAATTAAAGAGGGTATATTTGTAGGCCCACAAATATGGGAGCTAATGAAGGACCATCACTTTGATGAAAGCTTGAATAATATTGAAAAACCTGCATGGAGATCCTTTAAAAAGGTCATAACTGGGTTTCTAGGCAATATTAAGGCCGACAACTATGAAGAACTAGTTTCCAAACTCCTTCGAAATTATAAAGCAATGGGATGTAACATGTCCCTAAAAATACATTTCCTTCATTCACACTTGAACTTTTTTCCTAGCTGCAATCTAGGCGCTATAAGCGATGAGCATGGTGAGCGATTCCACCAAAATATTTCAACTATCGAAAAACGTTATCAGGGAAATTGGAATCCAAATATGCTTGCAGACTATTGTTGGGGACTTAAAAGGGATGTTCCTCAAGCAAACTACAGTAGAAAATCTTCAAAATCTACATTTTAAATTGCAGAAGTATGTAGGTGAGTAAATTAACTAAAAGCTTATCATTTTATAACAATATTAAATTTTTAATTTCGTATTACAAAAAAAAAAAACCTGCCCGTTACAGCAAAATGGTATGCAAATTCGGAATCAGCGCACAAAACTCCATAAGAAACAACCATTTTTACTCAGTTAACAGACAAAAAATCAAATTTTGTCGTCCAGTGTTATCAGGTCATTCCACCAGTCGCCGTTGCACTGGATCAAATCCAAAGGGAACAACATTATTTCTGCCGTTGTAATATAATAAACTTATTAGTGGCCGCTTAGGCTATTTCAGTCCAAGTGACACGCCTTACAATCAGCTGGTCTTGAACGATGCGCACTTGACATGCGCATCTACTGAACCTCCCACCACCTCTCTCATTTCCCCTTAATGAAGCGAGTTATCATTCCACTCGAGGGCAGTGTATGTATGCTTTAGTAGAGGTTGGTTGTATGTATTAATTTTTGTAATATTTAGCGCGTTTCCGCATTCGCAGTGAGCGAACTTTGAATTTGTGTATGAACTGACTGGTGCTTTATAAAATAAAAATATATGCCTTATTTATTTTAATTGTCAATATACTAACAATTATATTTATTTTAAAGCTATCCTAATTATGTCTGAATATGAGCCAGAGAAAAAGAAAAAACCAACATAGACTTACATATTTAAAGAAGATTAGGAAAAAGTATATATATTTTTTTCATTTAAGAACAAATGTATTCATTTTATTTGCGATTCAACAGTTGATATTGGAAAAAAGTGCAATGTAGAACGACATTTTATAACGATTCATAAAAAAATACGATACTGAATATTTTATTAACAGCAGTTTAAGAAAATTTAAAATAAAAGAATTGAAAAACGTATTAGTTGCCTAACAATCTATATTTACTAAGGCCGTGACTAAATCAAGGGCTGCTACAATTGCTTCATTTAAAATTGCTCATATACTTGCAATGCACAAAAAAACCTTTGACGATGACAACATGATTAAAGAAGCAATGTTTGCTGCATCAGAAACATTGTTTCATGATTTAAAAATAAGAAGGAAATTATATCAGCTATTGAAGATGTTTAATTATCAAGAAATTCAGTCACTCGTTTAATAGAAGCAATGACTGAAAATATCAAATTACAAAGAAAAAAAAATTAGAATTTTTTTTTTATTTTTTTTTTAAAGTTTACAATGTGATGAATCAACAGACACCTGCAAAACTGCTCAAATGAATATTTTTATAAGGATAGTCTTTAACGATTGCTCAGAAAAAGAAGATATATTTTTAGTTTTGCCACTACAAGGAAGAGCACGTGGAAAAGACATATACCAAGTTATTAAGAACTATGTTAAAGAAATTAATCTGCCCCTTCAAAAACTTGTATCCAAAACAACCGACGGAGCATCTGCCATGACTGGTTCTGGTGTTTGCTTCATCACATTATGTAAGAATGATGCAGAGTTTCCAATTCGTTTTTATTATCACTGCATCATTCATCAACAGGCATTATATACAAAAGTATTGCATTATGAACATGTCATGAAAGTTGTTCTAAAAATTGTAAATTCTATTCAAGCCAGTCAACTTCAGGGCAGATTAAATTATTCAAAATACTGACTGATGAACTTGATACAAAGCATGGAACTTTAATGTTACATTCTGAAATTAGATGTCTTAGTAAGGGAAAAGTCCTACAACGATTTGTAGAGCTTCTTCCAGAGATAAAACTGCTGGTAGAATCCAGAAACAAAACCTATGAAGAACTTAATGATCATGGCTGGTTGTCAGATTTATCCTTTCTTACAGATTTAACAATCAAAATGAATAAATTTAATCTTGAAATTCAGGGAAAACGAAGAACTCTTTTTGAATTAATAGGAAGTGTAAATGCATTTTTCAGTCAGAATTAAATTTGTGGATAAACCAAATTAAAAAATGTAACTTCAGCCATTTTCCAAATTTAGAGAGCTATATTCATAAATATAAGGAAATTGAATCAGATAAATATTCTGAAAATCTTGCTGAACTTAAAACTAATTTCGAAATTAGATTTTCTTATTCTCATAAAATTCATCCAATCGTTTCATTCATTTTTAAATCCATTTGTTGATATTAGTAATTCTGAAATATATCAAAAGATTGCAAGTATGTTGAATAAAAATGTCAGTACTTTGGAAATGGAAATAGTTGATTTTCAATCAGACCTACAATTAAAAACAAGAGTATCACAAACTGATTTGTAGACACTTGTGAGTGAGAAAAAATAGTCCACTTCTAAAGGCAGCTTTTCAAAGGTTAAGCTCCTGTTTTGGATCATCTTACCATTGTGAAAGTAGCTTTTCGACAATGAAATTTTTAAAATCAAATTTCAATTCCAGTGTAACAACAACTGAAAATCTGAATGACTGTACGTCTCTTGCTGTAACACCACATGTGCCAGAGTACAATAAACTGGCCCAAGACCTGCAATGTCAGTCTTCACAATTGACAATTAATAAGTTTTGTTTGTCCTGTATTGTAATTAAATGGTAATAGATTATTAGTAGCAATAATATTATTGTTTTCTTTTACCTATTTTTGCTGATTTTTCAAAAATAGGTCATCGTTCTATGTGGATTGGAGGAGACCAGTAATAGTACCCGTATATAAGGATAAGGGGGACAAGGGTAATTGTAGGAATTATAGGGGAATTAGTTTCTTGAACGTTGCAGTGAAAATATATGCTGGTATTTTGGTCGAAAGAGTTCGTCGAGTGACTGAAAGACTGATTGGTGGAGAATAAGGTGCGTTTAGAAGTGGTAGAGGATGTTTGGATCAAATCTTTACATTGAAACAAATGATTGAGAAAATGAGAGAGAAGAATAAATTGTATTTAGGTTTTATGGATTTGCAATTGGCTTATGATAGGCTTAATAGGGA
>JABUQX010113744.1:0-43548 GCA_015478945.1 Trachelipus rathkii
CTTTCAATAAGCCACTCATGCCATATACTAATATATTTTGGAATAACGCAAGCAGACATAAGCATACAATGCCCTTCACAGCTTCACTGGCCGCTAGCTAAATATTAAATAATAACTTCGCAACTCGCATCCTATTTCTTACACACGCTTCACGTACGTACCTATACATACCTTTAATTCCATTCAGAAGCTACCACGAAAACACTATCACGTAACATTGCTGCCACAGCTTCTTATCTTCATATGCCTGTTGCAATCCCTAGCCCTAAATATACGTTTATTCTTCTCTTCATTATTCCGAGATCATGTTGATTTCAAATATAAAGATTTGACCACCATCCTTTACACACTGTAAAAATGCACGCCTGTAATCTTCGCCAATGCAGTCCTTCAAGTTTACTCGACGGCACTCTTCGACCAAAATACCAGTATAATATTTTCCCTAAATATTCATAAACTTATTCCGCTGACTATAATTCCTATACCAGTTGCCCTTATCCCCGCTTACCGCTTATATTAGAGTACTATACTGCTCTCACCTCCAGTCGCCGCTCGAACTATACCCCTCCATAAAGATACTTTTCACCTCCGTTCTTATGATAATTTCACGCATAGTAGTTTCATCTATAACTGCAGATTTATCATTCTTCAACACTCTCTCTATCTTCTCTCTCTCTTTCTCTCTACTCTCTCTTCTCTCTCTCTCTCTCTCTCTCTCGTTCTCTCTCTCCGTCTCTCTCTGCTCTCTCTTCTCTCTTCTCTCTCTTTCTCTTCTCTTTCTCGCTTTCTCTCTTCCTCTTTCTGCTTTCTGCTTTCTCTTAACTTTGTCTCTTTCCTCTTTCTCTGCTTATCAATTCTCGTGCTTATCACTCTCATTTCTCTCTCCTCTCTCGTACTCCTGGCTCTCTCTTAACATTATATCTGCTCAATAAAAAAGTTCCTCTCATCTCTCTCTTCCTCTCATTCTCTCTCTCTCCTCGGTGGATTGTTCACAAATGACGCCGATTGTTGTAGAAAAAGGTGAGTTTTAACCCCAAGGCGAACTAAAGGTTATTCTAATAATCTCGGGATTCCGGGGCAATTGGTGGACTCTCTTTTTATTTATACCTTTCTTATATAAAATCAGGCAATTATACTAATCAGTCGGGGTGCGAGATACTTCTCTTTTGGTGCAGGGTTGCTACTCTTTTGTGGCTTTATTTTTTTTTCTAATTTACTCGGACCTCTTCGGAGCTTAATTCCTATACAAAAAAATTGTTCAACTGGATGCCACTCTCATCAAATTATTATAATCTCGGTTAGTTTCTTCGTGATTCTCGTCTCTTTTGAGGCTTCTGGTCGATCATAAACCATTACTTAATGGCCTCATCATGGATAAAACTATACTTCATCAGGGAGGGTTGAGATTGAATTTTCCATTCATGACTATACATTCTCAGGATAGTTTGCGTTTACATATCGTTTCTCTCACCTCTCCACTTACTATCTCTCTTTGCTCATCTTTATATGTAAGATTTTATTGACATATATTTACTCTCATACTTATAATACGGTTATAATTATAATATTATTATTACTTCTGTTCTCTTACGGGTTCTTCACTCTATGATTATTCACCTTATGTAATATAAATATTAATTTTATTATATAGTTTATTTATAATGTGTCGTTTATCTTCATTATGTATTGATATGATTAACTAATTTGTCTAAATCGCCATCTATATGGTAAAAAGGTCAGTCTAAATTCTCATTGTATCTGTTCTCAGTAATCTCTGACTTGCTTAGATCCTAAGAAAAATAAAATAAATATTTCACCGATATTTATTATTGTTTAATATATTATCTCTCCTATTATTATTATTAATTATAAATTATTTTTATTTTTTAACCAGTGTATAATTTTTAAAATTAATGGCATTATGACATTATATTTATTGAATGCTATTCTGGTGCGCGACTACCCTAACCCGTTGACTCCTGGAATACTTTTTGAAATGCAAAAATTATTTTTCTGATAACAAAAAAATTCATGAAATGATTTTTCATTAAATGCATTACGACGGGCTAAGAATTCCACCAATCAATGAAACCACCATCAGTCATGATTATTATTTTGTATTAAATCGGACAAATTCAAAAAAGCTCAGGAATGTAAGTAATATCTTTTAGAAGAGATATAAACGAATAATTTATCTAGTATGTCTGTATACTTGATTATTTGATTATTAAAATTATTTTATTTATTACAATGTATATAGGATATTTACTCCTTTACTTATCCATATTAGTATATCTTGCCTTATTTCTACTCTTATTTATCTAAAATCACACATATTCATTAAATTATTAACTCTCATTATATATATTTATTATTATTTATTGGATTTATTATTATTATTCTCTTATTCTACTATATATACTCTCTAATCTATTAATTTGTATTATTATATCTATGAATTATTATTATTATTATAATCATAATTATTTCTTTTCTCTATCATCATTATTATTCTTATTATTATTCTTATTCTATATTTCAATTATTACCTTATCTCTTTAATACTGATTATATTATTAAGACTCTAATATCTATTAATTTATCTATTCTCATTTATTACTTAGATTATACGTATTATTTACTTATATTATTATTATTCCTTTGATTCAATAGTTTCCGCTGCTAGATGTTCGATTTAATATTATTATTCATTTCAATACTCACTTATCTCACTTCCACTTCACTATTATCTCTGATAATATTATTTATTCACTTACTCATAATTATGTATCTCCTCTTTCTCACTTTATTAATTCACTAGTTGCATCTTTCTCTTTCTCTCTCTCTTGTCGTCTACAGTCTCTACCCTCTCAGTCTCTCTCCTCTCTCTCCTCTGCGTTCTCACTGTCATGCTTCTCTCTTCATCTCTCCGTACGTCTATCATCTCTCATGCCTCTCTTATGCCGAGGTCCTATATCCAATGTACAATAATGACCGTAGACAATCAGCCCCTTGTGTGCTGTCATCGCAGGCAATGCCTACACCCTCGCGTTGTAGTATGCCACCATCAGGTAACCCCTCATGGCTACCTTATGGGAATGATACGTCCGCCCCTGTTGCGTCACAAAGCGACGCCGCATATAATGCTGCCTCGTACGTTACTCCTGCCCCTCAGTCTGAATCAGTTTCCACCCTAGATCCAAGCATGGATATAGTTCAACGGCGGGCTATACGTACAGCTATGCAAACTCTGCAGTGGAATAAATTGTCCACTGACCGACGTAACTTAGCCATACAGCATTGGATTAAGATAATTTATGACGAGGATGAATTAAGTAGGGATTAAGGCGATTCCCGACGTACTAAATAAAATAACATTTGTGATATAGCTTTATCTAAAAATAAAATTATTAAGGGAAATTCCCAGTTTGTAAATACTTAACTAAATTAGGTATAAATTTTTCATATATCAATTTTTTTGAAATGTCCTTAATGACATCACAGAATGCGTATAAAATAATATATGAAATGAAATTAATAATGAAAAATTTATGTTAATATTGTACTTGAAAAAAAAAATTTATTTTTGTTTCTTATTTACTTAAAATCGCAATATTAGTTCACTTATCTCCTTTTGTTTAATTTCTTCCTGGTTGAACAACCGTCCATCATTTGTAATTTATATTCAAATGGATGTTTTATAGAGGGGGGGGTCAAGCTTATCAGGGAGGGGATGTAAAGGAAAGGGGATCATCGTCTCTCACTTGAACCCTTACCTACAACAAAAGTAACTATACCCGTCAAGTTTCTGTATTTATGTTTTCATTTATTATAAACCGTAGGAAATAGGCTTGCCACTAATTCTGGTTATGTTTCAGAGAAAAATTAATTCAGTGTTATTCTAAAAAGTATTACCTTTGGTTTGTCTTGATTCTTATTTAAAGTGTTCAGTTGTATGTCTATGCTTATAACCTTAATCAAACACAGTAAGGGAATACTTTAAGGCTGGCTCTATAGAGAAAGAAAAATAGTTTAGTTTCTAAATGAAAGAGAATAATTGATTGTAGAGACATTGGGATTGAATCAGGCTTAAATCACTATCCACATCGGTACAAATTTCAGCGTCGGGTCACAACTTGGTTTAAGTTAACGAAATAGTAAAAGTTCTCTAACCGGCGTCCAATAATGACAATCATGAGATATTTAATAAATGTCTCGGTTCATAGGTTCAAATTAAGAAAATTTTTAAAGAAAAATTTAAAGAGTATAATAATGTCGTAACGTTATTATAGATCTTTATGCTGTTCCTTTTCGGGACGATGATTTCAGTGAGAATGTATATCTGCTGGAATGAAGGAAAACATATTGAAGATAAGAGTATGTAGCAACATTATTATCGTGTGATGTGTGGAGATTTATATTATTCATAATGAATTTTTTTTATAAGCTCATTAATAAGTGTATTATGTATTTTCATATATCTGGTTATTTTGATGCATTAAAATATGTATTCCTGAGGTGATAAATAAATTACATTTATAATACTTTGTTTATTTAAATGTATTATGTAAATTTATACTACTATGTATTTTCAAGCTAGTATTGTGATTATCTGTATTTGCTTATTCTTGTATTTGAATCATTCTGGTATTTCTAAATCCATTCAGCGCATTCTTTTACATATTTACAATTAGATCTTGTTAAATTTTCTCATGGTTCGGAAATCAATTGTGTGAAAATTATTTGGATTTTTGATGTATTATATATCGTTATTATTCGATCTAAGCTATGTATATTGTGAGTATTTTTCTATTTCAAATATATCAAGAGTATAGTGATGATTCTAGATAGTTGAATAATATTTTATAGGATTTGTGGAGTTATTTATTGAAGTATGAGTTATAACTATTTACTATTTTAATATTATATGCATTATTATTTATTATTATTATTATTATTTTATTATTATATTTCTTTTATTTGGGTGAGTGGATTTATTTCTTATTTTGTGTTAAGTTAATTATAATTATACTATTATTATGATATATTATTAATTATTAAAGAAAGACAGAAAAAAACTTAAAATAAACTCATACGAAACTTACTGGTAATCGTGCCTGATATTGCTCTGCACTCACATGAAGTGAGATGTGCATAGATCAGGACATCTTGTGCGAGTGATCGTGTTATAGTGTGTGAGAATCTCGAAACACCATTTGTGAGTATAGTCATTGCTATTGGGGGTGTGTGTATTCCATATTTGAATACAGATAATGTGATTTAAATTATGTAGTTAAAGAATTTGTAATAATTATTATTTATAATTGATTTATTATTTATAATATTTTCATTAGTTATTAATTAATTATATATTTAATTATATTATTAATGTATTATTTTATTATTATTTATTATATCTTATTTATTATGTTAATTATTATTAATTAATGATATATCTATTATTATTAATTGTATTATATTTATATTTATTGCTCTCTTCATTATGTGAATCATTTAATGTGCCTGTTTATAAAATACTGTGCAGCTGAATTATATGATAACAAGAGAGGACATCCACGCACTCTCATTAGATATCACAAAATTCGCTCCGTTTGTGCATAAACATATGTTTTTGGTGTGGAAAAGTATAGACAACTTGGACCATAGAGAACGCGCTGCTCTTATTTGACGCATTGTATAAGGAAGTTTCACTATGAGATTAATAATAATTGGTAGGAATCAGCTTGCACTTCTCGTAGGGCTTGAGGAAGGCGAGAATACTTCTCTTTTGTGATAGATATGTGGTCATATTTTTAAGTGGATATAATCAATTTAAACATCTCATATAGATAAATAGATAATTCTCTCTCCATAACATCGTGACCGTGCATGTTGGTACTTGCACCGACGGAGAGAGCATTGAGAGAGTTAAGGAGAGGAGAGAGAGAGAGGAGAGTATGATGCGAGAATCTATCATCAACATATCTAATGTTATTAAATTGAAAATTGTAGAAAGAATTAGGGCAAAAAGCAAGACGCGGACACAATCCAAAGAAAAAAACCGAACTAATAAGAAAAGGATCGTTAAATCGTTGAACGCTAGGTGGAAAGAAGAGATGCAGCACTTTGAGAGAGAGAGAGAAGACGGGAGTGGAAGCCTACGACGCAGTAAAGAAAGTTGCATGGAGTCGTCGCTGTATATCATAATTTATCTACCATACAATAAGAAACGGATTATATAAATACAAAAATTTATATACATATTACTACTCATAAGTTTATATATATATAAATACTATTTTATTTTAAGAATAATTACCTATATACGAAAAAGGTGGCTTCTTTGTTTTTGATATTTGTTAGCTTTTCTTTTAAATTATGGATTGGCAATATTTCCCAGGGGAAGTAACGCATTGGATCTTAAGCGTGACTTCCGTAGCATATATATTAGTAGTATATTATAATTATAAATATAACTCATATTATATATTATATTAATATTATTTATTTATATATATATATATTATAATATTTAGTATATATAAATTATATATATATATTATATACTTATTATATATTATATATTATATTATATTATTAAAGATGTATATTGAGTTCATATAATATATAATATTCTAATATATATATTTTGGTTTTATATATATATAGGGTATATTTATATATATATTAGTTTATATATAGTATATATTAATAATATAGTATATGTATATGGGTATAATTAATATATATATATAAATTATATAAAAAGTAATATATTATTATATTATAATAATATATAATATATAGTATCGAATAGTAGAAGATTATAGTATATTAATGATATAATATATATATATAATATATATAGTATAATTATATAGGTAAATGATATTAAGGTAAAATTATATATATATTATAAGATATACTATATTTATAAAAATACAAGTAGAACGGGTGTACTACATGGTCTCTACGGAGCTGTAGGTATGGTGCGAGAGAATGGTTAGTGTTGGGATCCGCTTCTCTTTTTGCTCTCTAATTCCCTTTATATATTACATTGAGAAATGTTCGATATACGTTGATTAAATCTTAATTCCGTAATCTCTCTCCTTTTCACGATAACTGAAAGGATTAAAATACATAGATATAGTCACACTATAGATGTATATCAGATACCATGTGGCATTATCAACTGTCACTCACCTCATCCATAAGTCTCTCAATTTGAAAGATAAAGATTTGTGGTCTAGCCTTATTTTACATTATCTCCGACACTACCTACGAGACTATCTATGCGCGGAGATATCTAATCTACATAGGAGGAAATAATAAGTTTAAAGAAACAATATTCTTATTTGTATTATTTTATTCTTTATACATTATTGCTTTACAAAATTATTATCACACTTAATATTTTGTAACTTTCGTTACACAGAATCGTAGTTGTTGGAATACTCGTTTTTCTAAAATTAAGAAATTCGAGCATATAATACTTACACAAAGACATAATAACTTCATCAATTCGCATATGTACCTTACATTCTTGCGCTATGCGATAATTTTAATGAATCAAAATAATATAATCAATTTTTTTATTGAAGGTAAATACAGTGACAGGTAATATTTTTATGCTTTTGTGACGGTTCTTATAGAGGTTGTAAAAAATGTAGATGAAGACGTCAATACTCTCAATGCTTAAATGATTTTCTTAGCTAATATTTTTTATTATAATCGATTATATCTTAATATTACTCTACATATTATCATATAATACATATATATATGTTATATATATTAGACATAATTAAAATTTCTACCCCTCACTGAATTTATATAACTCTCAAAATTTGTTTATATTTACTCGGTTATTATATAGTTTTTTTATTTAATATAATATCATAATTTTTGTAATATATATATCATATTCTTACTGCGCTATATAGTATAAAAAATACTCAAATAGGTTATGCGAATATAAATTTGTACACCAGCTAGTGGCATATATTTCAACTTTTCATCGTTATTTATTTATTCCTATCTCTCCCTTTTTTTTGTTTATAATAATTCTAGTATAATTCTCTTAGTAGATCTGAATTGTTTGGAAAGGACAAAGTTGTAACCAAGTGTTTTTTCTAGTGAGGTGTTATAAATTTACTTAGTGTATCTTTATTAGAACTGTTTCATACAGGTCCACATTTATAAAGAGTGATTGTTTTTATCTTAATCTAGTACTAGGAACTGGATATCTCAATATTTATGTTATTAGAATATTGGTAACCTGTTTGTCTTTATTCCTATCTCTCACTTTCTTATTGTTTATGAATAATTCAGTATATTATTATGAGTACTTCTGTACTTAGTATATATATATATTCACTCACATCAATGTATTTATATATCAATCATCATACCTATATACTATATCTATTAATAAACATGAAGGTATAATTGATATCTGATTCTCGAGAAATATATTATTTATATGGTGTGCCATTCTTTACACTCTTGCACCACTTCTAAGACATGCTGAAATATGTTATTTAGTTTTACAGTAATAATTGTGTATGAATGTTTACTACGGGTAATGAATATGTATGTATCACATATGCATACATGAATGCAGAGTTATATTTATTCTGGTGAATTTCAGCATTTGAATTTGCTTGCATGTAGATGTATGTTTTACAGTAGTAGTTATTTATAGATATATCTGCGACTCCACATATATCGCTCTAATAGCATGTGTGTCAGATAATGATACAAAGAGTTAGTGAGAAGTCCCAAGTAAGCATCATCTGAGCCTTCTATAGAATTTTTGAATCTAGTGGAAGATATAGAGATTAGTATTAATACTCAGGCACGATTTTAACGATATAATTTCACTAGTTCTTAATTAATTATATCTCTTCTCCTTTTTATTGGCTTGTCTTATCTAAGATGGAAGTCGTAATTATAATCTCAGTCTTACATTAGTTGATGAGGTGATTTCGCCAGTTTGATTAACTCTCGATAGTTCGACATTTTGTGCTATGTTTTCACACATACTAGTGTGACTTATTGTATCTGTGTGAACTATATATTCTTGATAAATACTCTGTTAATTCGAACATTGTTGTGCGTTACTACGTTCATAAGGGAGGATAGTTTCTCTCAAGACTCTTTCCGTTTTGAGATGTTCGACTCACGAAGTATTCTTATGAGAAGAGGTGTTTTTCTATAGTTCTCGGTACTGTTAATATATAGTATTAGGAGGGTATTTATAAGCACGCTGATATATTGCTCGAATTATCCGGTTTGTTTTCTACCTGATGCTAGCCTCGGACATAAATCTTTTCTCAGATAAGTTCCATGTTTCAGGTATTTTGCAATGATAGTTCTCATTGAGAACTTGCATGGTTGTTTATTTCCGCAATTATCAGCTAATGTTAGAGCACATTCAGAGTACATCGGTAACGCACACTAGATAACGGATCTAGCATCGCACTCTCGAGATTATAAGATGATTGTATAACAGCTTTTGTATCTCGTACCATTGCATATTATTTTCTCGATTTGCGCCATAGTGTTGTCTGATGATTTATACGATAATGAAGCAGTTTGTCTCTGAGTCGTATGAAATATCCTCACTCAATTGAGTTGTTCGGTGAAAGACTTATTGCTAAATTGGGTATCGAACCCTTTCGAGATTAACGTAAGATGGATTCTCTTCAGAGGAATGAGATATACATTAAATACATAATCGGCAAATGCGACCCAGCTTGGGCACGCTAGATCTTTACAGAGAAACTCTCAAGTTCCGTCCATCTATGGCTCTTATTTGCCTGAAGTGAGTAGATTACTGAAGACTGGTACGCTCGAAGATTCGGTTATAGTTGAGATTAATGGTTTACAATCATCCACGATGTCGGTATATACCCTGCGGTTCAATATATTCGCTAGTGTTACGGGATTCCTATCGATAGTAGTACATAGTCTGGTATTAATATTGACGCTCGGGGACATTATTGAGTAGTTGTCCTCACCTGTCATATACACGATAGACAGTACATATCTCTATATCCAATTACGTATTATTCTCATACACGGTCAGATACGTCTTAGTCTTCATAAGAACGAATAGAAGCCATATCTATTTTCTCAGGACTGAGAACCTTGACTTATATTCTCTTACCGATTAATGTCTTGAAAATCTTGCTATAGGTTTGGGCAATTAAATGGTCTGGACAAGTTGTCGTGCTTATCACGTCTATGTGATTAGAATTATCTGTGTATAAGGAATACTAGATAGAGAGAGATATAGAATTTGTGGATGTTCTTCTAAATTTCATGTTAGGTATTGATAAGATGACGCTCGATAGTAGGTAAAATTAACGTTCATTATACTAGTTTACTCGAGAAGTTGGGATAAAAGCATCGACAAAAGTATGGACTGCTCTCTAAGATATGTCCGTAATGAAAGAACATATTATTAGAGATATAGACATGTAAGGATGAATTTTCTGCTGCATCATAACTGCTTACTACTGATTCTTACAGATAGGTATACAAGTATCGGTAGCGGAATAAATTAAACATCTCCGTCCGACCCACCTCATCTATATAGATTTGAGATGACCGTGTTAATAAGAGCTATGCCTATTGAAATTCCATACATACCGACCTGAAAACAGAATTAGTAGGCTGCTAGATAGGAGTCTCCGTCGTGGAAGTGCTGATATTATTTTATTTGATATTTCTGTACTGAGAAGTCCTTTAGTCTTATTGATCAACTGTGCACTTCTTCCTTGACTGTGGGTCATAGATGTAATTCGTACTACGGCTGCTCGCATGCAGCCGAGCTCTGATATTGTAGGTGTTTCCTGTCTATAGACTCGTTTACCACTATCGGCTTTATAAATCCGATACTACGTCTGAAAGTATCTGAAAAATAAACCATGAAGATTAATTCATCTCATTTTGGTGAAGAGTAAAATGGAACAGCTGGGGTCTTATGAAATATATAGAAATTATGCTTGAACTTATAATTATTAAATTTAAAAGGGGCATCTTCTTCATTTTTTGTTGTCAAGTGAGAATTTTATTTATATATTTTGGTTAATGGACGTTACGTGCTCATATTATACTGATAAATTGAGAGATAGACGTTTGGATCTTTATCTCACAAACAATTGGGATAATAATAAAACATCGGTAGCTCCGATCATTCTCTCAGAATCTATTTTTTAGTATTAGCTGCTGGAGTCTTAAATTATAGGTTAATGAGGGGTATTCTAGTGGAAATATTATTGCTCTTACTTATTATTAATTTATATATTTTTTACTTATGTAAAGGAGGAGAATTTCAATATCTATGATGAGTAAAAATCTGTAATTAACCTATATATAATAGGTTGAAACGATGACTTGAGTTAATGTTGCAGTATAATTGCTATAGATGCACTGCTATTAAGTACATTCTGTATTGATTAGAAACTTGAAACTGTCTTGAGATATTCTTCATGCTGTTTGTCTGGAGTTGATGAAAGAATTACCAAGTCATCTATAAAAAAAACTTAAATAAAATTGAAGATTGAAAAAGGAAGTTTCATATATTCGCTTGAAAGTAGGTCTTGAAATAATTGTCAAAGTAATGGAAAACTTTGGATGCTAAGGAAGTGGATACCTATCTTGTATGGTTATAGCATTTAAAGGTCTGGATTTACCATTAACATTAGGATACCCTGCCCAAGTTTCATGGTATTTTCATTAGTAGCACATAAGATGAAGTAAGGAGAAGTCCAATAGTCTCTATGGATTAGGTATCGAAAATGACTTTCTTAATACTCGAGAGTATGTTACAATTCTACTTTTTGCTGCTTTAAGTTTAATCTTCAGGAAGACGGCCGCGAGGTCGCTTGCAAACACACGAGGAGAATCACCAGCCTCTGCTCGTAAATGGAACAGGTATTTTGTGGTGTTAAAACTTTGAATACGACTATGTGCAGTCCATAGGATGTTATTTAAAATTGGGCAAATTCCTGAAAATAAATCATGCAGATATTGTTGTCTTCATGTTGAACAATTAATATTTGTAATAGATGGAACTTCTTGAAAGAGACTTTGCAAGAGGTGGCTAAAAATAGAAGTATACAATGTGGTCCTTGTAAGAATTTTTCTTTCCAAATCAAATAACTTAAAACTGTCAAATTATGCAGACAAGTCATATCCAATATTGGCATGCCGATATTGGCTAGCTATGAAAGTCCATTGACCATGATTATAGCTGATATCTGTAGCTCGTCTAGTGGATTCAGAGCGTTTACGCTATATCGCTAGAGTGGCTGGGAGATGAAAACTGGGTGATTTAGGTACGCCGCGTTGGGGATACCCTGTGGTTAAAGGAGTGTGTACACGAACATGACACTTATAGGAGAAAAAATAGCGCGGGCAGGCGACAGTTCTAGCGCTCGGCATTTATACGGTAGATTGCTGCAAGTAAGAGGGTCGAGCTGATGCCGGCAAGTCATATAATCAGACAGGATAGAGGAAGCGGACCGAGAGCAGCATGAGGTGAGTGGAGCTGCGGATGCGGTAAGTTAATCGCTGTGGTGTTTAGAGATTTCATGCATCGCTCGGTAGATGTTACGCACTGAAGGGATATGATAACGTCTGGCGAAGTTGTGGAAGAAAGATAGGAGTTAGGAGGGAGAGTGCTACTATCTGTCTGGGCTCTACAATGAGGGTATAACCGAAAGGTAGGAGATGTGATGTGAGATTAGACTATATACGGAGGCATACCGTGCATAGCTTCGACGAACTAAAATCGTGGAAGGAGAGGGGCCGGACGCGTTGAAGTTCGAAGTACAGAGAAAGAATAATCGTTGAAGCTGATTTGAGTACTGCTTAAAGGTAGAGAGAGTTCGTCGCAAAGACTAGCAAGTGTAGGTGGTGATTATAGCGCCAAGCAAATCACGCCTCGCTCCAAGGTTTTAGTTGATGCCGGCAAAGATGTTCAGGACAGCTCAAGGAAGATCTGGACAAGGAGACATCTAAGTTTTACTACGAGCTTTAGCAACCTGCAGCAGTATTAGAATTAAGTAGATTGTCATGAACAGGATTCGGGGATCATGGACCCATGGACTTATGTTCACGTTGTTCTTTACGTGCTTTAGAAGTATTAAGGAATGTGATGCAAGGAAAATAACGGCCACGGAAGTTCGCTTGTTCGTTTCTATGCCATAAATGACGTAGGAGGTATTCTTCTCGGTCCTGTTGCATTCGCCTGATTTGGACGCTGATAGTGTTTGCTGCCTTCGTGTAGCCCTGCTAGCTGTTATGACACTACCGGGATAGGAAGGGAGGCGACAAACACTCAAACAACTAGAGGTATGGCTATATTTCGATAGAGTTGTTCAAAGGGTATAGTTAGGGTTCACCTCTCAGAAGCAGAGGTCAGATGATTATGGAACAATGGGAAGTGGGTGATTTAGAATATTTGGTAATAATTCTGATGACTTTTGATGTTATTTATCGCAATCTTGAATTATATTGGTATGCTAGTACCCTTGAGCATTTCTCAGTAAATGACTAGAAAGCTGTCACTAGATGAAAGCTTTGTCTACTCTCTCAACATCGTCTAGTCTGTTTACTTCATAGATAGTTATATAATCTATATAGTATATATTAAAGTATAGTATATAACATTAATTACTTAAGCCGTATATTAAATAAAGTGATACGTCATGATATATAGATAATTAGGATTATATGATATTGTAATGTTAGTAACTACCATATAAAGTTAAGTACTTATTATAAAGTTGTATCAAGTAAATGAAATTCTAATGCTCGACCACCGAATAGCTGGCTACAGATCCCAATTCTATAAAACTAAAACACTGCTAAAATTAATTGCCTATATAACAAGATGACTCTTCAATTTCTTTTTTTCGTTATGCCCCTTCTCCCAACTCCGTATCTTCACATGCAGATTATTTCTCCTATATCATAGATTAGGAAAATAAATTTGTAAAATTTATATCAAAATGAAAATATTATTTCTTAGCTGTGAAGGAATCAACATTCCTAACTCTTCAGCCTCTCCTCATGCTCTTACCACATCAACCCCAGGAAATCATCCTGGTGGCTCTCTACTTTGGCTACTGCAGGTCTCGAAGTGCTATGGCTAACATACTAGTATCTATTCTAAAGGTCTTTTCTTTAATATAAGGGCGGCGAGGCGCGGCTTTGCGGATATGGGAGCATAAGGCGAGCGCGAATTGATCGTTACGAGCACAAGTAGGTCGGATGGACACATTAAGTGTGAGACGATGCGATTGCTGGGCAGGAACTCAACTGAGGACGCAGGCAGGGGCGAGTGACCTGACCAGATATCATCGGTAGATCGTGAGATTCGGGGATAGGTTGAGTGTGAGTTGCTTAGCGAGGAGTAACGGCGGAGGGTATGTCAGGGGCAGCGAACCGTTGTATGAGTCGGTGAATCGATAGACGATTAAGCGATTTATGAGGCCACCAATGAAGTGATAGACGTGCGAATGAGCGGCGTAACAGGCATCGGACTGACGGGTAGCCTGCACGACTCATCGTCGTATAAGACCAGTACGCTTGTTGCGCATAGTTGATGAAGTCAAGGGCTGACGCAAGTCGGATCGTAGCTAAACACAGGAAGTTTAACAGGCCGCTCGGTGCTCAATCGAGATGTGTGTTGTGAATATAGGTAGCATTATTGCACGGTCTGAGACTTGGATTAAGAGAGAGCGTGAGCGTACGGATGCTTCGCTAGGCTTTAGTTATGGTACGAATCGTCGAGTGCATCCATTAACCTTTATTAAAGTGGACGGTTAGCAAGCGATGGAGAGCATAAATAGCTCCTTACCGATGGCAATCTATTCAGATCAACAGGCAAGGCATGGTTGCGCGTTTAGACGCGATTCGATGCCATGTGCAGCAGTGAAGCAGGTTCATCGTGAGGATCAGTTAAATCGGGTTACTCGGTAGGTGATTGCTCCGGGGCTTCTCGGGATGCGCACGAGAGCTGTGTAGCTGGCTACGTGAGGCGCGAGGCTTCCCGTATTGTGATCATAGCTTGAGCTTCAAGGGGACACCGATGCAATTGATAAGCTATGTCTAGGAGGCCTAGCGTAGCGTACGAGATTAGGATAGGATTACGACCGGCGCTAAGAGGATGTGCGTAGCGCATCAGTGAATTCAAGTCGCATACCGCGGCTGATCGATTCATATGATTCAGAGTGGACAGAAGGTCCGGTATAGCAATTGGCATGTCGCTCGGATTAGCAAGCCATGCAGACACTACGGGGTCATCTACGATATGGTGCTTACTGGCCAGTATCGTACAGTCAGATAGCGCTGTCACATCGATCAAGAGTTCCGGTTTCTCCGTCGGTAGCAGGGGAGATTATTACGAGTATGAAGTACGGGCGAGTAGACCTTGAGTGGTCGCGTCGACCACTGGTGAGCATGTAATGAAGTAGCATGGTTGCTGAGTGCATAGGTAAGGGGGTCGGTATCCGAAAACCGTCAGGCCAGTTATTCTCACGGAACAGGTTCTCTCTATTGAAGAAATGCGTTTCTCTTTGGCAGTCGCTTATGATAGGAATGGCATGGTGTCCGGGTACGGATCAGCCATTATATGAGCTAGAGAAGTAGGCATGGAGTTGATTAATTTGCGTGTGGCAAGCGAGCTCTGGGACTCAGATTCTGGTGACTCGACCGGACAGGTGACGTTCCTCAAGGGGTAAGTGTCTAGGGCGCAGCGGCCTAAAAGAGTGTGTAGGACGAGAACGGGCTGACGAGCGGGGTCGGTTGGGCTAGTCATGGTAACATACGGGGCCTAGTTGAAACGACATAGACACGGGTTGTCAAAGTCTCAGTCGGCCGTCTGGTTGGGAATCTCGATTGGGCGATACAGGTCTGAACAGGAAGGTACTCGCCGCCCTAGAACCCCCCCGCCCCCCGCAGTGGCCACGCCAGCATGCCCGCTATTGGAATGACCGCGCTATGCAGTGTACCTATATGCACCGCCGTCACCGTTGTCATGTGTGAATTCTCTGGCCGCGCGGGAACTACAGCGGTGGACAAAAACACAAAACATATGAAGAGACCGAACCGCATAGCAACGAATCCAGGGTGGAGATCACGGTTCTGGCAGTTATAGGATCGGCAGATCGTGGTGGTTGCGTTGTGTGAGTGCATCTCAGGTATCGTGGAGTCTCACGTGGGCTTACCATGAGCAGACTAGATATAAGCTGGTTAGGATCCAGCTGTCTCCATCACTTGTCCCGCGGACAAGAGGATAACTTGTGGCATGTTGGACGAGAGCAAGGCACCCGACGCGGCTAGGAGGGTCGGACAAACTCCGAGCCGCTTTGCATTGTTCAAGTTCGCACGCTTAGTAACGCGCGCGTCCGTCGACCCACCCGGCGGTAAGGGTGAGTAGGGCGCATTCAAGCGGTCTTGCGGACTACGGGAAGGCCAACGATCAATGTGGGTTTGTGCTGCGCTATGCACCCCACCCCAACCCCAACAAACCCCCACCCCCCACACCCCCCAACCCACCCACCCCCACCCACCCGTTAAACGCGGGCAGAGAGACGCTGGGACGATATACCGGTTCAGCAGCGCGCCTAAGACGGGTCAATGAAGCTCAGAATATGTGCCGGTAGTGGGCGTAACCGTGGGGAGCTGTCAGCGTCCAGATGGCAGTTCACCGAGACACGATATATCAGCTAAGAAAATAAGGTGCGAGAGTGCACGGCCTAGTAAGGAGGAGGGTGCAGAAGGTGTTGGGTTGCACAAGGCCATGACGAAAACATCGACGGCAGGGGCACGGCGCCTGTCGATTCGTAAGCTCGGACGCACGACACGAGGTTTCTGACTGACCGTCGAACGGTTGAGGCGGAACGGAAATTCGCCGCCCTAGGAGTGGAGGCGATATTTGCCCATGACGTTAATCATTGAAGACAGAGTCCGGATCAAGAATCTGTCTAGGTGCTGAGGTAGGGTAGCTGCAAGCGAGAGATGTGATGGGGTACTCCCGTTGAACCACGGAGCGGCCGTGCCATCGCTGGGTGAGGTGAGGGTGTATATTGCGACTAATGGATGTTATTGGTGAAACATCGGGAGCGACATGCAGGGCGTCGACAGCGGATGGAGGTGCAACGTTGACAGCAGCGACTGGAGGGGCTCTTACGAGTGGGCCTTACTGTCTATAGTACGCAGAGTTACAGTAACTAGCGATCCGCACGACTTGTGGAGTCGGAGAACAGAGCGCTGGCCGCGTTCGAGACATGCGGGGAGCGGGAGGGTGGTACAATCAGCGGAACCAGCTGACAGGAGACAGGCACTGGGACGGCAGTTCTTCGGCGGGGGGTGAGGTTGAGCATCAAGTCAAGTAGAGGCATATACCCCGATCGACGACTCTGAATGAAGACTGGGAGAAGGCAAGGAAATACTTCGTCTCATCTTTTCCCGGGTAATTTTGCCAAGATGAAATTACGCTTCCAAATCTTGGAACGAAGTAGGAACGGACGTCTCAGAAAACACTGGTGGTTTTACCTTAATACCGGCAATAGTTTCTTCCTCGATCTCATGTTCTGCTGAGACCTTCTGCTGTTCTCAAGCCATTTTGTTAATTAGCCGGTGTTTTTTTTTCTCAGAGTCACCAATTATATAGTGAAGATAAGAATGTCTAATTTTTTTTTTTTTATTTTTTTTTTTTTTTTTTCGTTCTTTTTTTTTTTTTTTTTTTTTTTTTTTTTTTTTTTTTTTTTTTTTTTTTTTTTTTTTTTTTTTTTTTTTTTTTTTTTTTTTTTTTTTTTTTTTTTTTTTTTTTTTTTTTTCTTTTTTTTTTTTTTATTTTTTTTTTTTTTTTTTTTTTTTTTTTTTTTTTTTTTTTTTTCTCTTTTTTTTTTTTTTTTTTTTTTTTTTTTTTTTTTTTTTTTTTTTTTTTTTTTTTTTTTTTTTCTTTCTTTTTTTTTTTTTTTTTTTTTTTTTTTTTTATTTTTTTTTTTTTTTTTTTTTTTCAATTTAATGTTTTGATTGTCTTTTTCTCTTTTATGATTTATATCTTGTTGCTTGATATCTTTTTTATGTTTCGTAGTGAGTTCTTTTTATGTTCGAAAGATCTAAATATCGGCCTACTAACTATTAAAGACGTTTTTGCACTGTGGGAAGGTCGTCTCTTGCACCTTTAAGAACGCCTATGTTTTTCACTCAAGCTTTTTGAAATAATTATCATAAGGAATGAAGTTTAATAACAACAAAATTATTAGATTTTTTGTTCTTATATTTCAAATTTCACGTTAAAATTTGCAACTTTCAGAGCAAATCGTTATCGTGGATTTTACGTTTTTTTATATAAAATAATTATTATTATATATATAGTATATATTTTTTTATATAATATATAATATATATATATATATATATATATATATATATATATATATATATATATATATAAATGTTTTATATTCTATATATTCTATTCAACTCTTCTTGCATTTTAGTGTCTGATGAATATTACAGACAAAACTAAATCTTTTTTCGGAAGCAGTGACATGCATTTTTGGTGCACTAACCATTGCGATCAAACAAAAAGATATTTTAAAAGTAATTTTACAAACCAGTTAACATTATTTTACATAATCATAGAACATTAAATATTTCTCCTGAAGAGATGGTTATCATAGAAATCATATAAATAAAAACGATAATCTATCTATAACATGAAACTTAATGGGTGAACGATAGAAATAGCCATAGTTTATGGAAAACATTTTATTTTTTCAAAAGACATTTACTTGTAGTTTACATTGATAGGAGGAAAATAATAGTATATTATATATATTATATATTTATATATTATATATATATATTAAGTACTATATATATATATATATATTGATACTATATATATATATATATAATATTATATATTATCATATATATATATATATATAATATATATTTATATTATATATATATATATATATATATATATATTATAAATATTATACTATATATATATATATATATATATTATATATATATATATGGTATTTATCGTAGATATATATAATAAAGTATATATATATATACGTTATAATATATATATTATATATATATATATATGGACATAATTTATTAAAGAAAAAAAAAATTATATATATATACTTAAGTAGTTAAGAATATAAAAAACTGTTATTCTCCCATGGAAGAAAATAGAGGTATCGTCTGAAAACTTTGAGAATATAATCTATTGAGGTTAATTACGCTCGAAACTGACTAGTTTTCAAGTTGCTAGATGGTATTATAGGGGGGTAATGCGCTTCCGCCCTGAGAGCGAATGTTTGAAATAACGTCGCTTATGCCTTTTGCGCGCGTCCAATTCTCAGTGGCGTACAGTCGTAACCACCTTAATCCAGACGGGTGATGACTGCCGAGTTTTGGTGACACGGCGTAGGCACCCTGTCGGGTGGCTGGGCCCGGCCCTTAGCGGCCAAGGTGCAAATTCGGCGCTGAAAACTAGTTAGGCTTCGAGTATCGGCCTAAAGTTTGGGGATGTGAAAGACTATGAAGCTGATGGGACGTAATCTGCGGAGAGGGCGAGCCTAGTCCTTCTGCGTCCCCACAGTACTTAATAGGAAATGTTACCGCAATTAAAAAAATAAATAAATACGTGCTTGCCAATTGTTACAGAAGACATCTGGAAGAGAAGAATTTGGAGCGGAGTCAGAGTCGGAGCTAAAATAAATTTTTGATTTCGGCCGTCGGTCAGGACCGCCCCGGAGCGGGGGTTCTCATTTGAAAAAAAGGAAGAGAAAATGGTACAAGGAATGCAAAACAGAGGAAGAAGGGAAAGAAGAAAGGAGGAAAGGAGGAACGGAGGGTCCATAAGAATTGAGGAAGGAGGAGGATTCTGAGATATGATTCAGAGTCCGGTAGCCGACAGCCGTGTGCTGGGCGCGGTGGCAGATGCCCTAGGTTATAAACATTCTTATAACAACATGTTTGGTGTTTTCTATTATAGGTTTTGGTCTAATAAGATTTCGTAAAGATAATGGTTCAAGAACCATCAAAGACAAAAGATCAAGGAAAGGAGTAAATGAATATAATAAATTTTAAAGTAAATAAAATTTGTTTCTTATTCTTTTTATGTTGATAAAGCTTACAAATTTACGTTTTTAAAATACCCTATAAGCCAGTAAATCAGTAAATCAGTAAATAAGAAATCCCTCCTCAGCTTTCCGTGATCTATTGATCTATTGAGGGCTAGTTGTCCTATTGATTCTACTTGACTCTATTGATTCAATCGATCTTAAATGAAACTTATTAATCGATTGCTTTCTCCAATAAAGTGCTATTTTTTATAGTAAAATTTTATATTTTTACATCCCTTAAATCAGTAATCAGTAAATCAAGAGCCACCATCCAATCACCCTCATTTGTCCATCCGTGATCTATTGGTATATTGTTGATCTATTTGATCTATTGATGTCAGGTCATATTTTTACTAAAATTCTTTGTATTTTTACATACCTAAAGCAGTAAATCAGTAAATCAAGACCACGCATCCTTCAGCCTCCTGTGCCATACCATGATGTATTGCATCTACTTCGAATCTACGCTAGGATCGGCTATTTGATCTATTGAGTGTCAAGTCGCCATTTCGACTAGTATATTTGGATAAACATAACATAAAAAAAATTCTTTATACACTGACAACGAATATACTGCTAACGTAACAAGAAATTTTTTGTTCACATTAATAAAGCTAAACACCTAGCATCATCTGAACTATGAATATATACACACCGGACAAACGCTGACACGCCTTAAAAAGATGAATAAACTAGGTTAACTAACACAAGTTCCACCACTTAAGCAACAGTAAAGTAACTAACATAGCATACCAAGGACAATCACTATTCAACACTTTGTTAAGCCTATCTCTAAAATACAATGTTAATTTTATATTAAAATGGTAATATTTAACTCAAATTTATCACAACAATAGAGATTTTATACGATAGAGAATACAATGCAATAGTACTCTGAATAGTGAATAAAGATTCAACACGATATCTCTATATAGCGTAATAGAGAATAAGAGAATACAATACAATAGCAAACCTAACATACCTCACACTAATTTAAACTGTAAAAACATTAACAAAAGTTCGAACACTTAACACCTGTAAAGTAACTAACATTGCCTGCAATAACGTAACTATTCATACTTTTTCAGGCAAAATCTCTTAACATATTAACGTTAAATCCTACAACTGACACAGTCAACATTTAGCAAAACATGCATATAACGCTTGTTCGCGATTATCATACACGACGGCCGATATATGCTAACGTAAGCAAAACTTTTCAGCATTATCATGTAGCTTATTTAACAAAATTTATCTATAACCTTACCTAAATATATAATCCCAACAAAATAATTTGCAGACATAACAGGTTTTTATCCAAACATAAATTACGAAAATCGGATTACAAAGTTTTATCCAAGATAATATAAAATAGAGTTTCTTTGAATAAAATAAAAGAAATGTGTTAATCATTTAACCGAATTTAAAGCAGTAGTTCAAGTAGAAAGCAGTTCGGTGTAAATTGTGTTTTGCATAACAACGTACTACATATCACCTTTAATCTTTGTGAAAAGATTGTGGAGGTTGTGTTTTTGCATAGCACAACTTACACAACTTATGGAAAGATTGTGCAAGTTGCGCTATTTATCTTCTATTTGCATAGCACAAATAACAAAATCTTTTAAACAACTGTTTTATTTGTCCATTTTAAGTGTAACATATTTCAACGGTTTTCACAATAATTGAACTCATTCATTTTGATTGATAGTATCTAACATCCTGGGATAAAAATTTAAACAGAATAAGCTCGTAACCAACGTTAATTTCAGGAAGTGTACCAGCCACTTCCAAATCTCACTAAGTATGTAAAACTACACTATGAGACACAGGGCTGGACCAGGCACACGACGTATCTTATTCAACACTATACAAGCCTATCTCTAACCACTAATAATTGGCTTAATTTTATATAATTAACTGGTACATATTCTGACCACAAACGTTTATCACAACATTGGGTTTATTTATCATTTCTGATCAACGAATATATCTGTACGTAAATAAAGTTTCACATCATAAAGCAACATAGCATAAGCAGGAAACTAAGAAAATAATGTACAGGCAAAGACAAGCCTAACAACAACTTACACACACGATAACCTGTTTAACGATTAAACAAAGTTCGGCTTATACTTAACACAGTTAAAGTAAATAACATTTGCATGCAAAACGTAGCTTTCATACTTGCTTTCTCAATGCTATCTCTACCATATTAACGTTAAATCTTGGCATTGAACAGGTAAACATCGTAGCAAAGAAAATGTATCAAACGTTGTCCGATTATCATACAGACAACGAATTAAGTACTGCTAACGTCACGAAGTGTTTTTATCATTCTCATAGTCATATTGTTAACAAAAATTTATCATAACCTTACCTAAATATCATTATCCCAACCAACGAATATTTGCAAACACAACAAAGTTTTTATCCAAACATGACATAAAAATAACAAAGTTTAATCCAAACATAACATCAAAATAGTGGTCTTTGGATATACAAATTATCAGTAGTAAAGGGCTGTACATAAGTTTACCGGAATTTAAGCAGTAAATCAGGTTTTATGCAGCAAGATGAAACCACTCGGTCCTCTCGTTCACCACCAATAGCTCCACGGCGTCACAGACGCGTTTTGATCTATTTTAATCTAATTGAGCAGTGTCACATATCCTACTTAGTATCATTTTCGGATAAATAATAGACAAAAATAGATTCTTCTATTTACTGACCAATTAATTGATATGATGCGTTTTGTAATCTCCGGCCCTACATAAAACCGGCTGAACATAACATTTACAGAACTAAGAATATAATGTGATACAATGGACAAAACCTACCACCCTTACGGCCGATACCAACAAGAAAAGGGTTTTACTGACAATTAACTCTTTCGCTGCTTGAGGGAACGGTACGCGCGGTACACGTCACGAGTATTGGTCAATAGTATGGAACTGATGAATGTAATAACGTTACGTCATAAAGTCCGTAGTTCGTTCTCATATGGTAATTTCAGATTTAATGGATATATTTGGTATTCTTTTCTAAATTTACGTATGCTCACATTTATCTAGTGACATTTGGCAATTTTAAAAGAGCCAGTGCGGCAGGTTACTAGTATACAGGTCTGACCTTTGACTTTTTGAGTCAGTATGAAAAAAAGGCAGAGAGCAGGCGAGAAGTGCGTATAAAAGACGTTCGGTTTCATTCATGGTGAGAAATTTGCAGTTTAGTATTATAGACCATAGATGCGGGGATGATTTTTTAAGGTAATTGGTCATGCACCTTTTATCATGCCCCAGTGCCAACCATACGCTTTTATTCTTTAACTTGAGAGCCCCAATCTCTTACTTTTCTCCCTAACCTGGGACCGAGTGATGGGCGCGAAGAGTCCGCCCTTTACCCCCCTCCGCGTCTTGCTAATGTTTGGCAAATTTCCTTAATTTCTTCCTTAATGTATAGTATATAGAATAACTATTATATATATATAATAATAGTAAATATTATATATATAATATATATATATATATTTATATATCTATACTATATATATATATATCATTAGTATATTATATAGTATATTATATTTATTATATCACCAGCTTATCCCCATCCAAATGGCTTATCATCATTTACATTGAACCACCACGTTTAGACGTGGACCACTATAGAATGCTAGAGGCTGTTGGCCGGCCCGCCCGCGCTCAGTCTCTAAGATATTCTACTTTTCCGCTCTTCCTACAGCCTTCTTCCCTACCTTACCGCCACGCCCCCCGCTTTGCCTCAATGTTTGCAAAATTTTCCTTTTTCTTCTTTATCTATATATTATATATATATAATATATATATATATATATATATAGTATATACTATAATATATATATATATATCATATATAATATATATATATATATATATAGAGAGAGAGACCGAAATGATATTTATATCTTCTTGCTCGTGGTATACTTTGGACAAAAGAAAAATGTCTACATACTATGTTAAAACAGAAATTTACTTTTAGATATTTATATATATATATATTGATATATGTTCTTATATATATATATATATATATAATATATATATATATTATATATACTATATATAGTATATATATATATTATAGTATATATATATATATATTAGTATATATATATAATATAAGTATCTATATATATATTAAAGCGTATGTAAACAGAGATATTTTACTTTATATATATATATAGTATATATATATTTATATATATATATAGCTATATATTATATATAATTATATTATATATATATAATATATATATATAATATATATATATTATATATATATTATATATATATAGTATAAAGCGTATGTAATAATATATATTTCTTTAATATATATTATATAATATATATACCTTATATATATATATATATATATATATATATATTATATAAATATATATATAATATATCATAGTATATATAGTAACTACAGTAATGAATAATACGTATATACTATATATGATACTACCCCTATAGGATATATAACTTAATAGTATATTCTATATATATTAAATATAAATATTAAATATATATACGGAAGGCAAAATAAAATGCACATATCTGACCCCAGCGCTGACGCAGCGATAAATAAATATGTTCGTTCATTTTCTAACCGTCATGCGGTGGTTACCACTACGGTTGAGTGAGCGCGCTCAGTGAAAGGGTTAACAAATGTTCCACTCACTTAAACAAACAAATAAAAAAACCTAGTACTTGCGGTAAACGGAACTATTCACCCTTTTTCACAGCATACTCTACACATATCTGGTTAATTTATATAACACTATTAATTTTACGTCGCATTTCGAGAATTATTTCGATAAACATAGCAAAAAAATGATTCTTTATATTCTAACCAGCGAATATATGCTAGCATAATAATACGTTTTCACATTAATAAAGCTAACATAGCGTATTATGAACTAAGAAAATAATATGGTACCAACGACGGTAGCAGCCTAACAATTGAAGCGGTTACGCAGCGGATTAAACTGGGTTAAGCAATAAAAAGTTTCCACACTTAACCCTAGTATAAGCTAATAAGCATGTGGGAGTAACAAATGTAAACCTATTCACACCCGATACTTTTCTAAGCCTATTCTTAACATATTTAACGTTAATTTTACATTGCCACAGGGTAGATATTTAAGCAAAAAATTTATCGATATACGCCCTGTGCATTGATGCATCACAGAGCGGCGAACTGGAGAAAACTGTAAACATAACAAAGGTTTAGGGCAAACATAACATAAAAATAAGTTATTTGGAATAAATATCGTAGTAAATTGTAATAGTTTAGCTGATGTTTAAAGAGTTAAAGTTAGGAAAGGTATAAGGTGAAACTTTGGAAGTATGGAAGGAGAAAAAATTAATTTAAGAGAAGCAGACACTTCATAATAAAAGACGGGAAAACAGAATTAAAACTAGATATAAAAAATATTAACTGTCGTATTTTTATACTGGGAGTTTTCGTAAAAAAGGCAATGGAATTTATCATTTTCAGGGTCAATTTGGTGCAAGAAAAAACAAAACAAAACAAATAACAAGAAAACAAAACGTGAATTAAGTTTATTTAATTTTGTATGAAAGGAATGAAAAGTGATATTAAAAATTATTCAACATATTGCCAAAGTTGCCAGTTATCGAGAGCGAGTAGCGAAATAAGCCCAGAGAACTTAAGATTTTACCGGTTTTACATATATGTAAAACCGCTATCGTTCATTTTCCAATTATGAAGCTGCCTCCTTGTCAAAATTATAAATACGGTATATTAGTGGATCGCTTTTCTGGGTTCCAGTTTGCACTAGCCTTAAAGAGTATTAATGAAGCAAGCATAACCGGGAAAAAAAAAAAAAAAAAAAAAAAAAAAAAAAAAAAAAAAAAAAAAAAAAAAAAAAAAAAAAAAAAAAAAAAAAAAAAAAATCCCTTTACTGGCAATATATAATTCCGGTATCGTGATCAGGCAACAGCCAATTTCAAATCCAGATTGAATTTTTGCAAAAGTGATATGTTACCCGAGCCTCCCTTGCTTTATCCATAAGTACAAATTGAAAAAGTGTAGAATTGTGACCACCCGACAAGATTTTAATATTTTTTGGTGAGCATTGTTATATTGTAGCAAAAGACTGATGGAAATGTTAACATTGCGTTAGAACGCTGTCATGTTTTTCAGCTATTGCTTAAGGACTTGACTCCTCTTAAGTGCGCAACATTTAGTGAAAATTTAACGTTTTACCAGCAGCCACTTGTTAGGAGAGAAAGAAGATAAGATCAATGGAGCGAGGTAATTAAAGGCAATAAAAAGTGTAGCTTCCTCGTATATCATACTCTTAAGGAATCTTTACACCCCTAGATAGACGTTTTATTCTAAAAATCTCTTACATCTTACTTTGCCCCCACCTTTTATCCTAAGACCAGCCTTTCCCCAAGGACACTGCTTGTATTGGTATAACATACCTGCCATAGCTTTTCTACCTTATAAACTAGTGCTCGTCTTTTGTCACGAGTAACTGCCCTATAGCTTACCTATGATTTTAAGACCTCTTTCTTTTTTGGAAAATGAACACCCTTTCTATGCTCATCTCATATTAACGAGCTTCCACTTTTTGTTAATATCAAAGTTTACACAAAAGATCACTCCGATTTTACATCTTTATAATTCTTACTTATTATACCGTCTATGCATCATCCACTACTAACATTTCCAAATCCACATCTACTGCTAAACATCTCATATTTCACCTTTACAATTTTAAATGAAACCATCCACATTATACTTATCCTATTTCAATAACTTATAATATAAAAACTTAACAATAACCGCTATTCCAATTCATTTGCTTGTCAGAATTATTTGTTACACATAATATAAGGATATTAAATCAATTTCTTATCATGACAATTATATATAGAAACTGAAATTTTAAATTTATTGACAAGTAGTTAGTAATAACGATAATAATAAATATAAAATGAAAACCCTCATAATCCTCTAAACCTTTTGTCTTTCTCATGTTAAATCTTATACTACGCCACCTTCAAATTAATATCCACCCACTTCCTTATCACCTTCCTCTCACCCAAGCTCACTCAGGCATGCATCCTCTCTAATTAAAATAATTTATGACCTGTGTAAAACAAACCTAAACGTGACGAGACTCACACTGTCACACACTGAAATCCAAATTCCCTACCCACATAATCCAACTAACATACTTTAAACATTTACTTTACACAAAAGGTATTAAAATATCCTATGAAGTATTTTGATATCTAATCTATGTACCTATACACCAATCTCATTATGTATATATATTATATTAATTGATACTCTTGTGTTTATAAGAAAGACTATACTTACTAACATCATAATTATCTACGCCTATCTCACAGTAATCAATCTCAACTCATTCCTAACCATTTACTCATTTTTCCCGAACTCCCATAAAACCACCTGTTTATCCATCCTCATTTTATGATCTAACCTATCCATCATTTAAGTCCTCACGCTACAACCAATATCCTCACCAATTATCCTGAAGCTTTCTCATACTTTCACCCTACATACCAATAACATTCATTTACAGATTATTAATTCCCAGAAGAATTTGACCTACTTCTTATTAATAAACCACTTCTCACTCCCTCCTCATTGCCTCTCCATCTCTATGTCTTCCTCACCAATCTCCTCTACTCTCTCCTCTCTCTCAATCATAACGTAAATACTTTAACCATTCTAGATCTCTCTCGTACCCCCACCATCCACTCACATACATAACTGTACCACTAGTCCTTCCCCTCTCTCTCTCTCTCTCTGCTCACTTGTGCCTCACCAAGTCACTTTTCACTTCTTGCTTGTACATACTCCTCTCCCTCTTCTCCTCTCCTCTCCTCTCCATTTGTCTTTCGCCTCCACCATCGCCACAAATGCTACTTCATCTCACCACCTCCGTTCTTCCTTTCTACCTCTTTCTCTCTACGTCTCCCTACTCGTCAGTCACATCTTCATAACTTCTTCTTCCTCTCTCTCCCTCTCCAATCTCTATCTCTCCCTCTCTCCTACTCCTCCTCCTTCCTCCTCTCTTCCCGTATCTTATCTTCTCATCTCCTCTTGTACCATTTACCATGTTACTCATGCAGATTCCATTTATACACATTTTCTCCTAGGATAACAGATAGACTAAGCTCAGTCTATACTTAGCTGATCTAATCAGACCTTCTTACCGTAATAGTATAGCGTATATAATTAGCATTATACCTGGGCATAATCACGAATAAAGTTATAGTACTGGGGCAGCCAACCCAGCTATATCACGTCACTACGTTACCACCTATATCAGTATTATCTTACGGACTCTCACTCTCTTCTCTCCTCTTACTCATATATATACTCTTCATCTTACTTACCTTTCTCTATTACTCTATCTTATCTCATCTCTCATTCTTATATATCCTGATTTTAGAAGATGAAGTACTTCCGCCCTCTCTCCATCTCCCATCTCCCACCAGATGATGTGGATCGTATCTCCTTTTCCTCACCTCTCCTCCTATCTCTACTACTCCTCCTCTCATCTCTCTCTACTCTATCTTCCATCTCTCTTCCTTCCTCCTATCTATCTCTCTTTATGCTCCTTCTATATTATAGTTTATAATTCAATATTATATAATATATATATAATATATATATGATTATATATATAATATATATATCTAATATATAAAATATAATAATTAATTAAAAATTAATATGATATAGTATATTATAATACTCCTCTCCTCCTCTTTAATCCATACTTACTTTCACACTATATATACGTATATTAACTATTATATAATATATATTTAAACTATAATATATATATCTAATAATATTATGTATTATTATTGAATAAATATATAGATATATAAAAATATAATTTATATAATGTATAAATATATTTAATATTAATTTAATTTTAATATATTAATTATATATATTAAAATATATATATATATATAATATATTAAATGTTTAATATTCCCATCATATAACCTCCAACCCGAGACAGTTATAGTGACAACCTCTAACAATCGGAGATCGAAATGTGGTCAGGGAAAGTATAATATTTTGAATGTGTTTATTAGTGACCATAGTGGCAATAGTGCAAGGATATTGAAGGTGACCCTGAATAAGCAAGTACCTTCCTTACATCAGAGACAACGCAGTCGGATGTACGCTGCCACCCTGGGCGTGTGTTAAAGTTCGCATTACCTATAATAAACGCTAGGCCTTACTGATAAAAAAGAGAGACAGCAATAAGAAAGGTAAGTATTATATGTATGTGTAAATAGATCGAGCTGCGTGTATGTAGTTGATAGAATTAATGTATTATATGTATATATGTACATATATATATATATATATAATATATTATGTATATATATATATTAATAATGTTTTCCAGTGTTTGATTTTGAGCCCATTATGTCGTGATATATCCTAATGTATTACATTAATAATCCCAAAGTCCCAATGCCGTAAAATGTGTACTATCCTTAACAATTTATATAATTCCCCATTTGTTAATATTAGCAAGTATTTTTTTCTTAGAATGATTAGTCTGACCGCACCAAGTATATTTTGCGTTGTGTGCGCGTTATCATCGTATTTGATATTAATCAGGATAGAAATCTCGTATACATATGAATAATCTTACAATAACATCTCTATATATACGTTCCCGAGAGACTCCCAGAGCAATTGTATATCAATATAAGTCGATCACAATAATTTAATGTCTTTAGTCCTTTTAACCACCCATTGAGTGAGTGAATGACCAAACTGGTTTAATTTTAGTTAGTGACGTTCCCTTATAAAATATGTAAAGTATATATATACTGTATATAAGTAATAATTATATAATAGTGGATTTGTATATCTATAGCAAATTCCATAGTCATGAAAATAGAAGTATTCCCAGGTGAGAAATATATAAAAAATAATGATTATAACTTATTATTTTTATTTTTGGTATACGATTTTCTGAAAAAAATAAAGGTATTATAATAAATTGCAAAGTATAAAAAAAGAATAGGAAAAAAAAAATAAAAAATAGTTTCTTTAAATTTTGAAAATTTTGAACTTCGTGCAAGTTGAATTATATTTATTTAATCTTAATTAATAATTATAGTATTATAATATATTAGATTATATATATTATCCAGCTACTACGATTATCATATATATATATATTATATATATAATATATATAATATATATCTAATTATATATATATATTATATATATATAATATATATAAATATATAAATATATTACTATATAATATTATAGTATATAATATATTAATAATAATGATATGTATAATATAATATAATAATATATTATATATATATATATCTTATATTATATATCTATATATATATTAATATATTATAATATATATACTATGTTAATATATTAATAATAATATATACTTAATGTATATTATATATAATTTATATATATATATAATAATAGATTAATAATAGATATATATATTATATATATAAATATATTAATAATATATAAATATTATAGAATATAAATGAATATAATCTACTCTCTATGAAAATTTTATATAATTTAATATATTCCTATATATAATATATATATTTATATTATTATATATTATATATATAAATTAATATATATAATATATATATTATTATATAAATATATATATATATTATATATAATATATAGTTATATATATCATAAATATATAATAATAATATAACATATAATTACTATATATATATTATATAATATAAATACTATATATAAATATATATGATTATATATACTTTAATATATATTAATTATAATTATATAATATTATTATAATATATATATATATATGATCAATTACTTTTGAATAAAACATGAAATAAATTTTTTTTCTGTTTGCTTTCTTTTATATTTAGGTGTTTAAAAATATTAAATAAAGTATATAACATAAATTGTTTAAAATGCTTATTAAATAAGATGCTTTCCGATTTCCAAATTTCTTTAACAATTTCCTTTGTGAGTTTTAGAATGCACGAATTAAAAAGTTGGGAAAGACAAGGCAATAATGTGAACACTGAAAGAAATAAATTAAAAAGTTGGGAAAGACAAGGCAATGTCAACACTGAAAGAAATTTAATTGCAATTTTAAGCATTGCAAGCTACAATTACATCTGAACTGCAATTCAATTTGCGACTCCAGACTCACGAAATATATAAGAGCAAATTGTCAAACGGGTTAGAGGCAAAAGGGACTGAAAAGACTAATTTTAAGATTAATTTTATAATGACTGGCATTGAGATTTTTAAAATTATATGTAGAATCTAATTACTGTGCCTATTATAAATTGAAGATTTATTAATATGTCTATGATTTCATATTTACTTATTATTTTGAAAATGTAATTGCCAACGATGGAGTTGCATTTAAGGACACTTACCGGGTATTGGTTAACGGGATGCATTTGTTTGGTATGAAAGGGTTCCAAACGTCTTTAGTTAAGAGAGTGGAGGTGCCAATAGTTGGTGTTTCCAATACTTAAGCATAATTGAATAATTTACTAATAAACAAATCAAGAAGAGAGAGTGCCTGAATATATTGTAAAGAGCATAGCCATGCAAAGTTACCAAATAAATAAATTACCATTTAATTTGATTTAAATATTTTATTTATTATTTCATATATTCACTGTTAAAGTGTTTTAAGAAATTTTCTAATTATATATATATATATATATTATATATTATATAATATATATATATATATATATATATATATATATATATATATATATATATATATATATATATATATATATATATATAATACAGTATATATATTATTATTATATATATATATATATACTTATATATATTATATATATCTATTAATATATATAATATATATGTTTTAATAATATTCTAATATAATATATATATAGGGATGAAAGCGTATACAGCAACTAGAATTTTCCACATTTTTTATTCTATTTAATTTAATCAGACGTTTCAGGATAGGGTCCTTCATCGTCAGTGTATTAAAACACTAACCATTCAAAATAAAAAAAATTATATAAACATTCGTGATACAAATTACAACGTTTTTGCACTCATATAGAATAATATGCATTATATAAACAAAACTGAGACACATGACATATTGGACTTGGTGGTTTTTATTTAATTCAAATGGAAACGGGGACTATTAATGGAAAAC
This sequence comes from Trachelipus rathkii, assembly GCA_015478945.1. Classification (NCBI taxonomy): domain Eukaryota; kingdom Metazoa; phylum Arthropoda; class Malacostraca; order Isopoda; family Trachelipodidae; genus Trachelipus; species Trachelipus rathkii. Next base: position 32,479 of record JABUQX010113744.1, read on the forward strand.
ATTTTATGACTGAACGAATTTTAACAATATAATATACAATCAATCATATAATATAATAATAATAATAATATAATATAATATAATAATTAATTAATAATAATAATATTATATATAATATACTATATAATTAATATTAATATAGAATAACAATATATGAAAAATAAATTTCATAAATTATAATAATAAATTATTATATGAATATTACATAATAATAATATAATAATAATAATAATATATATAATAATAATAATTTAGGGTTTTTGAGTACCGGAGATTACCATATTGCTAAATCTTCCTATTTTATTGTTAAGAGAGTAAACGGTTAAGGAATCAAGAGGGACTCCAAGATCTTCCCGTCCGTTTCTGATCGAAATGTTGGGGGAGTTGGAAAAAGTTATTGTGAAAGAGATGGGGGTCCTATTGAAGGGGACAATGCTCTACTTATGCCGATTTCGGATTGGATAAGGGGTAGACTGAGTGCGAAAGGAGAGCCTCTGTGTTAGGATTCCGATTCGTTAATTGTAGGATGTATTCACCTACTAGCAGGCGTTGCGTCTGCAAAAAATATTTTATACAAACGGATTTAGGCAGGCAGGGCATCTCTTGGGTGACATCGGCTATATAATGAGGGATTAAACACAAAATTTGAGCTCGCTTGGGGAAGAGGTGTTAAAACTTCTTTAAGTATCTGGATGTCTATTAGGCGCGATCCAAGTTATGGTGAGCTTTAGAGATTTTTCTTTTGGATATCGTGATGGTTTTGGACGGAATTAAATAGTCAGTAAGGCCATGTTTTATCGAAATAGTCTGAGAACAGATTTATTGTTAGAAAGTCTTTCAAAAATTCATTTCTTTATGAGGATTAGGCATTGGAGCAATTTTGTATGCTATCTATGTCTACAGTAGATCCCTGCCGTTTATATCCAAAAGGGATAGAGGAAATAACTAGTTCTCAATGATGTTGAGGTGGGTTTACGTTATATTGATGCATGTTATGAAATTTGCTTTCCCTTCTCTGCACAGATACATCAGAAAATGGAACTTTTCATCAGTTCCTCCTCTTTGTAAATGGATGTTGCGGATGTTTGTTATTCAGATGTTTCCAAAATAAGTTTGCGTGTTTCTCGTTCTCTAAAGCATTACAAACCATCACTCACATATTCTAAATAGAGAGAGGTTTGACGTCCAAGGGGGTTTTTTCCCAACAGGTCCCTCATGAAATGCCAAAAGGCTTCGCAAGGAGGGTCCGGGGGTACCATATGCCCTACATCGTTTGTTGGTAAGATCGAGTATTGAGAAGCGAAATAGTATATTCGTTGCCGATTGTTAGTAAGTTTTTTAAATTGGGCAGAATTATTTTCACTTGCAAGATCAGTAATCGCAGTAATATAAATCATTTTTTATTTTTTTACTATATTAAATTTTGTTTTAATATCTATTGTTTCTTTGACGGGTATGTGTTTGTAAAAGTGACTCAATATCGAGACTGTCAATATAACAAATGTGAGCGTAGGTAGTATTAAATTAGAAAAATGAAATGGGTCGTGAACCGTTTATTGATTTTGAGTTAAGGGCCTATATATGGAACAAGGAACTTGGCCAATTCTCGTAGTGAGTTATAGCTGAAGAGGATGGGTCGTTAGTAGGTAGATTCGGCTTGATTTTTTTAGGCTAGACATAATCGGAGTGTACTGTACCGGAGTTATGTAAACATTGAATTTGAGGCAATGTAAACATTCTAAAAGACTTCGATGAAGATTTTCAAGAATTCCGTTACAGGCCAAGTCCCATACCCAATAACTGACAGACATTCTCAAATAGTTGACTAGTGAAATTTAATATATTATTTTTGGTTTAAACATTTGTTATTCAACAGAAGGCAAAAAATCTCATAAAAGAGATTATTAATAATAACTTCCGTATTTATTTCTCGTAATGGAATTTCCATAAATATATTTAAAGTAACTGTAATTTAAAGTGAAGAAATATTTATATTCATTCGAATTCGGTAGTTTCACAACATCGGCGTGCATCATTGTAAGTATTCAAATATGCCAATGTTCCATGTATTATTGACTTGCTACCACAATTACCTTAGAATATCAGACTTAGGAGAAGAGCTACGTTGATATTTAGCGGAATAGATATTTATTATAGTTTTAAAAGCCTAAAGTATGTTCCCCGTCGTTGTTTTATTTGTGATTTGGAATCTTAAAGGGCTTTAGAGAACGTAAATCGATTTTTAACAAACATGCACAAATGCAAAGGTGTAGTTTGTTTTTGGATAGAGAGAATTACATATCTACACGTCAGCTCCTGCAAACAAAAATATCCCACGTCAGAAAACGAAATGAGAATCATTTTAAACACATTCAGATACTTTGTACAAGAATAGATAATTTCTTCGAAAATTAAAACTGAGGGGCTTTGGCCTCATCTCTTCATGTTTACATCCTCGTACAGTTACAGGCTCCGATTTTTGGCCTAACCTAAACACACCAGACCTAACATAGCATAACACTAACTACAGCTATAAACTCACCTACATATAATTTGGCAAGTTCCTTGTTCCATATATAGGCCCTTAACTCAAAATCAATATACGGTTCACGACTCATTCTTCATTTTTCTAATTTATTAATAACCTATCGCTCAACAGTTGTTATATGACCAGCTTCGATATTGAGTCATCTTTTACAAAATACCCGTCCAAGACATAGATAATTAAAAAACTACTTATAAAAATAAAATCATCTTCATTGATACTGATTAAATTTGAATTCCTAGAAACTATGTCTCAGATACCTGGCAACTGAAGATACTATTTTCCTCTTCAATGACTCGCTTTACCAACAAACGGATGGTATGGCAATGGGTTCCCCCCTGGGACCCTCTTTGCGAATGCCTTTTTGGCATTTCATGAGGTGACTTGGTTGGAAACCCCTTAAACTTTAAACCTCTTCACTATTTGAGATATGTGGACGATTGTTTTGTATTTAGAGAACGAGAACACGCAAACTTATTTTTTGGAACATTTGAACAAAACCGAACATCCGATTTACAAAGGAGGAGGAAGTGGATGGAAGGTTACCATTTCTTGATGTGTCTGTGGATAGAAAGAAAAAGAAATTTCATACATCAATATACCAAAAACCCACCTCAATGTCATTGGGAACTAGTTTTTCAGTTCTGTCCTCTTTGGATATAAACGGGCAGGGATCTAATGTAGAGCATCACAATTTGCTCCAAGATTTGGACTATCTTTCACTAAAGAAATGAATTTTTTTAAGACAACTTTCTTTACAATATTGTTTTCACTCAGACTTTTTCGATTAGAATGTTTGGTATTACTTACTAATTTTATCCTTCCAAAAATCATCGTACGATCATTGTACCAAGAAAAACTACTTAAGTACCATTACTTGGTCCGTCTGTGTGGATAGTCAGTTACTTAAGAAGTTTAAACATCTAGTTCCCAATTGCACTTTCAGATTTGTATGTTGTGTTATCCTATAGTATAGGCTGCGTACTTCAGTCAAGGGATTGCTCCCTGCCTTGCCCTAATCCTGTGTTTGTAATATAAATATTTTGTTTGCAGCTGCAAGCCTTGCTTACGTAGGTGAACATGCCTACAATTGAAGATTGGTATCTAAGACACAGAGTCTCTACTTTTCGGCACAGGTCGCCTTAATCAATCCCGAATATTTGGCCATAAGAGGCATGCCAATCGTCAAGGGCCCCCAACTTCTTCAAATACTTTTTCCTACTAAATCGTTTCGTCGAAACGGACGGAAGATCTTGGGAGTCTTTCATACAGACTATCACCCCAATCTCTTAACAATAATAATGTTCATAATTTATTAAGTGTGAATTGTTAGCTACTTATTAGTAATAGTTATTATTTGATTTTCATTTTTATTTTATATTAGTCATTATGATTATTTTTATTTTTATTTTTATTCATATTATTATTATTATTTATTTTATTTTTCATATTATTTTAATTATTTTATTTCATTTTATTTCATTATTCATTATTTTATTATATTTACTATAATTTTATTATTCTTAATATTATTATTATTATATTATTATTTTATTTATTATTTGGATTTTATTATTAATTATTATTGTTATTATTTTTATTATTTTTTATTTTATTATTATTTTATTATTATTATTATCATTATTTTTGCAACACAATGAGCTTGGCATAAAAACATTCGCATTATATAGTCTGTTTCATTGTGTGTTAAATAAAACCAACAGTATTCCATTTCAGTTTGTTTTTTAATAATTAGCTAAATCACTTGAATATCTTTTGTAACTAATACATTACGAATTGTTTACTATATTTTTATTTTGAATGTGTTATGTTTTTTAATACACTGATGATGACGATTAGACCTTTATCCGAAACGTTTGATTAAATAAATAAAAATTGTGGAAATTTTAGATTGCTGTTACGCTTTCATCCTTACGATAAAGATTTCATAGAAATAAACTGTTTTTTAGATATATATATAATATATATTCTCAAATTTATATATATAATATTATATTATATATTATATACTATATTATATTATATTATTTCTTCTATATATATATATATATATTTATTATAGTATATCTTAATATATTATATATACGATATATATATATTATACTATATTATATTCATATATTTATATATTAAATATATATTATATTACTATATTATATATATCTTATATATTATTATTATATAATATTACTATTTGAGACCCTTAGTTGGCTACTGGTAGGTTTCGGATCAACAACACAATTTGGCACACTACTAAAAAACCTAAAACTGATAAAGATTAACAGGACAAGGCTTTCGCCATTTTATCGGACTTCTTCAAGTCAACAGTGAAGGAGCAGTTATTGATTTTTCTGGAGTTGATGTTCTTCATTGGCGTTTGGTTGGTTTTCCACAGGCTGCTGTTAGAACTGGAGACATCTTTATGCAGTTATTTTGTATGGATCTGTTTGTATTTTCGGCCTCTGTTTTAGTTAGGGGAGGTTGGGATGCAAGCTTCTTTATTTTCTATTTATTTAAGTCTTGTATATTTCTGATGTTTTGAGTTTACATGTATTGATTTATGGTTAAGTGTTAGTCTATGATAGCCTGTGAGTGCGGAGTTTATTCTGGTAAAATAGCTGTGTTATCTGTGTTATCGTCCAGGGCATCTGTTAGTTGGGCGAGATTGTGGATCGCAAAAAGCTCGCTATTTTTCTTTAATAGTGTCATTTGTTATTTCTGATGTTTGCAGTTTTTATTGATTTATGGTTAGTGTTAAGATCTATGTTTTTGTGACGTGCGGGGGTTTCTTGATGCTATGTCTAGTTCGTGTGTTTGTTGTATTTTTCTCGGTATGTTGCTGTTGTTTTCTCCAAATATTGGCTTGTTGCGAAGGGCTGCATGGAATTTTATATAAATAGGGGAGGTTATTTTTGTTTGAGGTTTTTAGATTTTTTATTATATTATGGGGGTTAGCTGTTATTGTATGGATATTAGCAGATCTTTGTAATGATTTGGTATATTCGTGGTATTTCGGTACCGCATGTTTTTTCAGATTTGGTTTGGATTATGTGTGCTTGATGCCATTTTTTCTTTGCTTTTTTATGAGTAATTTTATATTGGGGGCAGCAATATTTCAAGTTTTTGAAAAGGGGTTTTAAAAATGTGTTTACCTTTTTAACAATATGTGCCGAGGACAGATTATGAGCTGATGGTTGGGAGGAAAGAGATTGTGGTCTATTAGTGTTTTGATGTGAGTGCGGCAAGGGTACACTCTATTGTATGTAGGAGTTGGCATGTTGTTCTGCTTATAGACTCTTGACTGCAGGGTTTACATGTGTATGGCATTGGTTGTTACGTGTGTCTAGGAAAGGATGGTGTTATGTTTGAACGTTCCTGGTTATTGTTTATCTGGCTGATTATAGTGTTAATGGAATTTAAAAGTGATGTGTGGTGGTTGGTGTCGGGACAGCTGAAATACATCACATTACGTATCTGAAGTCACACAAACAGAAAGAATTGAACTGTGGGAAGGAATGTAATAGTGTTCATAGAGTCTCCATATAGATGTATACTGAGCATACAAAAAAATAATATATAACTAATCTAATTAATGCATTGTCTCTGCACCCTTTGCAAAAGACTATAAGTCTTTGAGGAGAAGAGAAACAACTGACTTTGTCGTTGAAATATCAAATAAACAGACTTCAACACACAACACTACTCGCCAGACCTCTCCACAAATTCGACCATCGCTCGACCGTAGCAACCGATTGACATTCTCATGCCAATATATCTACCCACCAATCATAGAAATGCAATTGTAACTGACATGTAAACATCAAAATTAACAAGAATCTAATAAAAGAAAAAATAGAAGAAGACTTTGCTCAAACCTCCCAACTTCAACGAATGCCCTGGAGCTTAAATAGATCGCAAACAAGAATAAATTCACTAGAAATGTCAATCCATTTCTGTAGACAGCTGTTGGAAACAAACGAAAACGAATGAAGAATCAACTAAAAGAGAAAAAAAACTTCAAGTCACTGTCCCAATTCACTGTTTAGATTGAAAGAGCCAATATGTGTGTTGACAAAGTTGTCCTAGTTTTTTTATCAAGTTTTAGTTGTTTAACGTTTAAGCACTAAGGCAGTCTTAAATAAGTAATATAAAAGCGAATTAGCTTGATTCCGAATAAATCATTACTATATATATATATATAAATATCGATATATTATATATATTATATTATTATTATAATATTTAATATATATATTATATATATATATTATTATATATTATATCATAATATTTATATATATATATATAATTTTAATATAGATATATTATTCATATATATATATTATATATCTTATATATTATTATTATATATATACTATTTTTCATATTCGATAATCACAGTATTATATTATTATATTATAGTCATTTATAAATATATAATATCTATATATTATATATATATTAGCTATATATATTAATATATTATATTATTATTATATACACATATAAATATATGGTATGTTGTTTATGTTCCCTCCACTTCAACAGGCGGTTCGATTTGTTATTCTCGTATATTGCTTGTTTCGCACTCTCAATTATTTCTTTTTCGGCTTTCGTTATCTTGAACGCTTTCCTTTGCTGTTTTTTATTGGTTTTAGTTAATAAAGCGAGCGTTGTTTTTATTTAGCGATTTTTTTCTTATAAAAACATACGTAAATAACAATATCTATATATTATATATTATATATTATCTATTATATAGAATAATCACATTGTTTATATATACTATATAATAATATTCATACTTATATTCATCATATTTATCTTATTATTATATGACGATATTGCTAGAACGAATCAACCGTTTTAAAGTAAGTTTTAAAATAATTATTATATAATATATAGTATAATATATTATCAATAAATATTATTTTAATATATATAATATATACTAATTATATATATATTATATTATGCTATATTATATTACGTAATTGAATTCAAGAGAATTTTTAAATTATTTATGCTCTGTTTGAGTAATTACTAATAAAGACTAATAAATATTTAAAATTATAAGTTTTCCCTTAATTAATTCTATTCTTACTTCATTAACATTTTTGTGTAAATATTCTTTTTTGATATTATTGTTCACTATACCTATATATATTTTATATATCAATTAAATTTATTAATATATATACTCTATTAATGCTCTTTACTATCACTCATATATTATATATAATTTAATATATATATATATATATGTGTAATACCATCACAAATGGAAACGTCCAATGTCACACACAAAACAGTACTGGGAAAGACATCTGTGTGAGATATGAATAGTGACAACTGTGCACCACTGTATGTATGAATAGACTGCTGAAACTAGTAACAAATTGGAACAAGATGTCTATGAAAAGTGTGAATGATGGTGTAAAAGAGTACTGTGTGTGTTACGGTATGACGACGATTGCCTCTGCCATGTCTGTGTATCTAGTATAAGAATGTGCTTTGTAGTAGTGAGGAAGCTTATGTGACAATATGTTTGTTAACTAAAAATAAGCGTTGTTTGATGAAGAGCGTGAAAGTGTTGGTGGACGAAAATTCCTCTTTTCCTACATGAAATGTTAATTAATTAATGGAAAGTTTTTTTATACTGATTGTCTTTGTAAAGATTCACATTGTGTTTCTCAGAATTGTTGATATTGAATGCTCGCTTATTGCAAACAGGGCATGATATATGTTATATATTTATATATAATTATATAATATATTATATAATTCTTATAATATATTATATTATATATATATATTGATATCTATATAGTATTATATATTATTACTATATATATATAATTTATATATAATATATCAGTGAGTGCTTCAACGATCGATGCGAAAGGCCTGAATGGGTTTGATCGCAAAATATCCGACAGTCATGTTAACTTTAAAAGAGTGTATTTGACAATACTATTTGCGCGCTCATAGCATGGTGGATGTAAGGTAATTTTTGAATCTTTTTATTTTACTATGTTTTGTTGTGTATTGCATTGTATTAAGACTTACGTGTGAGATAGACATGTGAAACTGAGGTGCATAGGTAAAAGTGTTAAACGTATCACTTTACATGCGACAGTGGGCTAAGAGAGTTTTTTTTTCTGACAATAGTGAAAAGGTGCATTTTTTGATATTTCGAAGGAGCAGTAGCGTTGCCTGGGACTACGCGCAATTAGGCCACTTACAGAAGAATGAAAAACTAGAAAATGTTTTCCGCCCTAAAAGTGATGTGAAAAATAAGTACAACAGTTTGAAGAACATTTAGAGGTGAATAACCATATTCAGCAGCCTTGGAACAGCCCAGCGGCTACAGCTGCCATATTTAAATATCGTCACGTGTTGAAAACAACCAATTTTGCTATAAGCTCTGTAATGTAATGTCGAGTTTCATAGTGAGTGCGTCTGGTAAATTGATTACCCGACCTATGGGTACGTTGTTTTTACTAAGAATTATATTAATTTTCCTTGGCAAGTGTCCGATCACGATTCTTTAAAAGTTGTTGGTCGAATTTCCATAGGCAAAAAGTAGAACACCATTGATTATTATATCTATATATCTATAATATATATATTATATTATGTATATTAATTATATACATATTATATATATTTTATTAATTATATATTATAATATATGATATTAATATAGCTATAATTATGATTTTAGCTCTATTCTTCTTCACTTTTGCTTAATCATTGTTGTTTCTCTCACATCGTTCCTTCAGGCATTGTCTAATGGACGCTGAGCCCTTCTTCTTTTACCTGCGTTAATTGTGGCGCGTTTTTCAAGGTTCTGTCTATCTTACAACTTATTTCCCTTGTTCATAACCGATCTTCTCGTTGCTTATTCTAAATATGTGATTCGTCATGAATTATACTTCTCATAACCTGTCCAAAATCTTTCCTTTTTGCTTCTATTGAAGTTGTCCCGTCTATTTTTCATTTTGCTATTAAATTTCGTGAGCAGTTGTTCTTAGATATCATGCTTGATTCAGGCTTATACATCTTTTTGAAGGATTTGTATTGTAACAACTTTTAACATCTTCAGGACACATCCTTTGGTATTTTTCAATAATATAAACATAGCAAAATTGCATAAAAACATTCTTGGAATGAACACAGACATAAATTGAGCTCTCGAACCTCATCACAATATTGCAAGTGGCTTTAAAGAACTGGGGGCGCCTTGTTAAGTCGTGGACTCTTGGTATTCTTACTTTACAGTTGATCCAGCCAAATAAGCTCTTTCATATAGTATGGAGTGATGTTCTCCCTTTTTGGGGACTTCGCTCCTTCTTCTTTATGATGATAGGGTTGAGTCTAAAAACTGAAACGAGGACATAAACTGGGACCCTGACTTGTCAAAATATTTGACCATTCTGTATTGCGCACGTGACACACAAAATGGATGGCGATGAGGATTACCTCTCATATTCATGCTGCCAATTACGACAGACTTCGTGGCACAAGAGGGAAGATTCTCAGGAAATTTTGCTATAATTATTTTTATTTCCAGGACCTGCCTGTGTGTTGGTGCTCCTGTCTTTCCGCCTTCTCTGTCGAGTGGAACTCCTTGCTCATCTGCTTTTCTGCTATATTTAATATTTCCTCTTTACGCTCATGTCTAGCTACCTGGGGATTTCTTAGCGATTGACTGTGTGGGTTTTTTACTTTATTTTCTCGGCCTCTTAAAAGGGCATTGCCGTGCGTAGTGCTCTACCTGAAGCTACATTATAATATATAGTAGTAATATTATGATATATTTATATATTAGTATTTATTATTATATTAACTATATAATATATATATAGATAGCATTTATAATATACCTATTATATTATATAGATATATATATATATATATATACTATAGTATAGTATAATATTAATAATATAGTATACAGGGATGTTTACAAAATAGCGGGGACAAATTTGGAGGATATTATCCTTGTACCATTACAAGCGTTTTTTGTTTACACCGTACCTGACTACAGTTATCATCTTAGTAGGTACATTGAAGAGTAGCAGGCCTACAAGGGGTAAATCGTATGTACGTGAATATTGGTTGTTTATGCTTCCAGTACGAATGTGACGAGTGCTCGGCAAACTCTGCACGTCAATTGTACCATAATTAAGAAAACAGGTATTGCTTATATTGGACAGCTGGCTAATTAGGTTGCTTGTAAGGTACCACCTTTATAGACGAAGGAATGCATATATCTAGGCAATGATTGTTGATAGTTTTCAAGATTATTTACTCGGAAACGGATCCACGCAGATAACAATAAATAACAAAAATCTTATGTCGAATCACCATAAATAATAATCCTAACTTATAATACACATATTATGACCTAAACTAACATATATTTGATACCGTAATGATTACTATGTCAGTTTTGAAATGGACAAGTCATATTAATCTCTCTCGGCTCATCAATGGAC